>JASDQU011311193.1:0-25095 GCA_032191745.1 Picea mariana | reverse complement strand
TCGTGTTTTGATAGTGATTACCGAGGGAATCTAAAGAACCGCTTCGGCTTAGCAGAAGGAGGAAAAGAACAATCCTGTGAGCAGGAGGTCCTTGCATTAGGAGCCCTATGGGAGGATAGGTAGGACCTCTTTGCATCACAAAACTCAAGAAAAACTGAAAGTGAAGAAACATAATTGAGATAAAATAAAGTGTAGAAAAATAAAGAAACTGTACAACCTAAGATGATATTTACAAGAAACATTGATTCAGAAAATGTAACAGTTAGCTAGGATCGATATAATGTTTCAAATGCAATCCATTATTCGTAAAAGATAATAACTGCTCCTCAAAATCCTTTAACGTGTAAGTATTATTTTTGACTACTAGAGCGATCTTGTAAGGACCTAACCAGAGTTTTTGCAATTTGGAGTTCTTTCCTTTATCAGCATGTGCGAAGTCCCAAAGAAAGACTTTGTCATTTACTTTAAACTTGAGATATTTGGCACGCTTATCAAAGTATTTCTTGATTGTCTGCTACCTTTTTTTTAGATTTCCCAATGCATGATTTTGTTGTTCTTCTAAGGATAGCAGAGCATTCATCCTCTGGGAAATATCAGTAGAGTTCAATTATTCAGTCTTCACTTCTAAATGGAGATATGTGAGTTCAATTTCAACATGCATAACAACTTCTTGGCCATATAAAAGTTGAAAACGAGTGTGCCCAATGGTATTTTTGGTGGTTTTGTAATCAACCCATAATGCATATGTGAGGAGAGTGTGGAATTGGCGGGGCTTATCATCAATAATCCTTTTCAGAATCTTGATCAGGTTCTTGTTAGTGGACTCATCTTTCCCATTTCCCTGAGGGTAATATGTGGATGAGGTAAAGTGCTTGACTCCAAATTTTCTTAGAAACTAAGCAAACTTTGCTGAAATAAATGTTGATATGTTGTCCGAAATTATTTCAAGTGGACAACCAAAGAGAGAAAAGATATTAGATTCTAAGAAGTTAACAACCTACTCGTCCAGTGCATTCTTAAGAGGGACAACTTCAGTCCACTTGGTAAAGTAGTCTGTTGTTGTTAGGATAAATACACACCCTGCAGAAGATGGGGGATTAATAGGGTCGATAAATTCAAATCCCCATTTAGAAAATGGGAAATTAGGTAAAAATGGTTGTAAAGGGATAGCATAAAATTGTTCCCTGCCAAAACAAAATTGACATTTTTCACAAGCCTGAACAAACTTGGAAAAATATTGAAACATCAAGGGCCAAAAATAACCAACCCTGATGATCTTGAAATCTATAGCTTTCACTATGAAATGGCCACCAATATGGAGGTTAGAATCTATTGATCCATGAAATTTGTTCAAAAAAATTTGGGCCTCTTTATCATCTATACATGTTAACAACAACCCGTCAACAGATCTGAAATAAAGAATATTTCCCAAGATGAGGAACTTTGGGGATATCAAGCACAGTCTTATACTATGATGTGAATCTAAATGATGTAGACAATTTTGATTTAAGATATAATAAATGATATCCTTGTAGCAAGGATTGTCAGAAATATCTATATCAAGAGTTTCCAAGTAAAACAATGTTGACAAAGCATTCTCATCTTCCTCAAGAGAATCACTTGGTTTAGGATGTTGAGCCAAGTGAAGATCTAGATCACGTCCCTTAATTATCTTGGTTGTAGTAATCGTTAAATTGTGTTCTTGAATTTTGGCTAGCCAATGTGCAATTTTTCCTGAGAGGTGAGTCTGTGTAGGAAAAAACTTGACTACAGGAAAAGGGAATCTTACCTGTGTTTTAATTTCCAAAATAAAATGCCTGAAATTTCCTATAGCTTTTACTAATGAGAAAGTGTGTTTTTAAATCAAAGTATATTTCACCTCATCATCTCACAAACATCGACTCATATACGATATAGGATTTTCTTGCTTTTGTTCATCAGCTTGGAGAAGGATGGTAGATATTGCCTCTTCTGTGGCATTGGTATAGATGATGAAGTATTTATTAAAATCAAGCCTAGTTAAGACTGGTGCATAGATTATTTCCTTCTTGATTCCTATAAAATCATTTTCTACCTCATCAATACAAGAGAAGGTTCTATCCTGCTTTAGTAAATTATGAATAGGTTTAACCATCACGGTGAAGTCGGGAACAAACCTCCTAAAAACCTTAATAGTGCCCATGAAATCTTGAACTCATTTAGAGGTAGGAGCAGGGGGGTTGGTAATTGCAACAACTCTCTCGGGGTCAATACTTATACTGCAGTCAGAAAAAATATGACCAAGTATTTTGCCTTGAGTGACTCTGAAAATAGACTTCGAAGGATTCACTGGCATACCGAATTTTTCACAATGCAGAAAGACTTTCCTAAGATGACCAAAATGATATGATCGGTTATTAGAATAAATAGTTAAGTCATCAAGATAAACCTAAATTATCTTACCAATCAAATCGTTGAAAGTTATTTTCATAGCTCTATGGAATGTGCCACTTGCGTTAGATAGGCCAAAGCACATGCATTCATAGGTAAAGGTGCCCCATCTAGTGGTGGATGTGGTTTTTTATTTGTCAACCCTCTTGACTCTAATTTGATTGTATCCAGAAAAAACATCAAGTAGTGACATTATTTGAGATTCAACCACCTATTTTATTATCATCTCCATATTATGAAGTGGAAAATTATCTTTAATGGTAGCTCTATTCAAAGCACGAAAGTCAACACACAACATGTTCTAACCAATTTTCTTTTGTACAGGAGCCATATTTGAGACCCATTCAAAATATTTTATCGGAAAGATGATTTGGGTTTTTAGTAATTTTTTGACTTCCTTCCTTATAGTAGCTTCGAGGGAAGGGTTTATAGGCCTTTGTCTCCGCCTTACTAGTTTCTCCCCTTCCTTAACAAAAATGGTGTGTTGGATGATGTTGGGATCAAAACCACGAAGGTCCTCATATGACCAAGCAAAGATGTCCTTGAATTCACATAATAAATCCATGAACCTTTCTTTTTCCTCTTGTGAACACTGGGCCCCTATTTTAATAATCTTGGGATCATCCAAGGTTCCAATTTTCATGGAGTCAATGTCTCCAACTTTCCTCTTTGACTCCTCTTCTACAATATTTTCCTTTTTATTGACATCACTCATTGAAAATGAACTCTTAAGAGGAGTCAAGACTTTTGGAAACTTATCATATTCAATAAAAATTACTTCCTCAATCTTAAGAAGTTCAATTTGTAAGAAGGTACATATATCCTCATCATTTTTTAAAACCTTCCATGGTTCAACATTGTCAGGTATGTGTGGATGATATAGAGACATAAAAGTGAAATCAGTTCATTGTGGTAAAAGTTGTCGAGTAGCAGAGGCAACAAAAACTTCCAACCTATCAGCCATGGTGTTAAGCCCCCTTTTTACGTGAGTGATGTTGAAAGACAACATATTTGAAATCAAGGCCCAAACGACCTGAGTGTATATTTTCATCGGATTTTTATTGGGGTTATAGATTTTTCTAACAAGATTAACTATAAGCTCGAAATCACCAAAAATGGTAAGATGACCAGAACCCAGATTATAATCATTTTAAATACCTAACAATAGGGCTTCAAACTCGGCAACGTTATTGGTGCAAGCGGATTCTAACCTGAAAGAAAAGTTATAAATTTTTCCTACGGATGAGTAAAGGATAATACCAGCTCCATTTCCTTCATTGCATCATGCATCATAAAATTACATATGCCATAATCCGTTATCATAATCAAGTTTTTTGTGTGGAAGGTCATTTGCTTCTGTGAAAATAGAGTAAACACCCAGGATTTCCTCAACATAATTGACTTTTAGCTGAGGAAATTTCTCAATGTAAGGTGAGATATGATCTTCTATGATAACAATAATTTTCTTTCCATCCTTAGGGATAGACAAATGCGACCCATATAAATAAAAGTAACCACCCATTAAGGATTGCTAGTATCTCCCCAAAATAGTTGAGTAATTGTTGACATGCATATCAATGACTTGAATGTTATGGGTGGTGCATATTTATAGATGTGCGCAAACTACTAAGGTTGATTCTTTGATCTCACAAATCATGGATTGTTGTTAATTATTATAGGAGAGCATGCTTCTCGCATTTTCGTTTGTACAAGAGAGGCCTATCTCTTCCATAATGATATTTGACATGACACTTGGGCCTGAGCCACCATCAATGGGCTATTATATCTAAAATATTTACAGAAATATAGAAAAGGGGGTTATTTACAGATATCCTGAAGTTATTTACACCAATCCTATTTACATGAGACTCTTCTTCATCATAATATTTCGTGAGGTTGGCTATGTTGGAATTTTTACCTTCCATGGAATCTCTAAGATGGTGTTGTTGTTTTGGTACAGTTACCATATCCAAAAGAGTAGCAACAAACTTTATGTTAGCCAACTGATTTAAAATATTATACTTTGAAGAAGGAGCGGTGACTTGATGATTGGTAGAAGGGTGAGCATCTTGTGAGCCAGTATTTTGAGTGGATGTGTTAGGGGAAAAAGTAGTCTCGGAAGAATCAGCTTTTCTCTTATTGGCATATAATTTATTTATGGTATTAATTAACATAACATCATCATGTGGGGTCCAATCTAAGACAACAATGGTAGTATTTGGTTTCTTGCAAAATATTCGATCCCTCACATTTTTCTTGATTTCATAAATGTTTTCCTCGTGATGTTCTTTGAAAAAATTACACCATGCTCTAGGCAATATGGCTTTTGGCTTAAAGTTATTGTTTGCGAAATTCCTAGTGGAAGCCTGGGTGGAAGTTTCAACAGTGGTAGTAGGATTAATTCCCCTTCTCTCAAAATAAATCATTTGATTGTTAATGTCTTTCATAAGCTGCAGAATGGTAGACATATTCGTTTGTTTGGCATAGTATTATTTAGGAAGACCAGTTATGTCTAAACGATCTTCGTACTCCAAAGAAGTCTTAAGGGAAGATCCAATATTGTTTATGTATTTCTCTTCCAGTTTGTGATGATAGGCAGAGGGTAAATCATTGTAGTAATGCATTAATGCAACTTGATTTTGTGGTCTGATTAGTTCAAGGATTTGATTATTTAACTTGGTGAAGCGAATATTGAAAGCTTAAATGGTTTCACCTTTGTGATATGTAATATTATTGTACTCCTTTAATCGATCGATTGGGATTTTGGGTTGCCCAAAGGTGAAATCGAACTAGTAGACTAATTCATCCTAGTAGACAAAATCTTCAGAGGAAAATCAAAGAAGCCATCTGCAACTTTTCCTTCTAAAGAGTTGAAAAAAAAGTGCATGCAGGTATCATTGTCACTTGTGCCAATGTTATGGAAAGCAATTAAGAAAGAAATCAAATGCTCATATGTAGAAATGGTATTGTTTCCTGGGAACTTGGGAAAATGATCCTTGAACTTAGGCAAAGGATTGGATGCAAGTGTGAGATTTAAGGGGGAAGAAAAATGTCATAGAGTAGCGTTGACATCTTCCTCCAATTGAAACAAACCATATTTATTAACGAATTTGGCTGGATTAGTGGTGGATTGAACAGTCATAGTATGGATATAGATACTCTCGATCAAAATTGAAGCATAAGGTTTTTATGAAGATGAAATATTGGTGCCACCTTCAGAACCACTACTTCATGTTCCACTACTAGTGCCCGACATTTTGAAGATGTAAGGAAGTGGAGAGGATGAGGAACTAGCCGAGTCAAACAAAGACCGATGGAGTTTAAGTTTTTGTCCTTGGAGAAAAACTTTCCCTCTTCCTACTTAGGGAATTAGAGAAAAGTCAGGTGACTGACCTCATATTCATCAAGATATACGAGAGGAAGAGGGCATAAGATGAGATAATTTCAGGTTTCGTTGAGGGCTTGTCTCATTTGGTCATACAAATCTTGTTGGAGACAGACTTCAGCAACAATAACTTCCCAATGTTGATGTAAATTATCTCTAGTACAAGAATGTATGAGGATTTATTGGAATAAGGTAAATGAGAGGTTGTTCTAATTGACAGGGCCTTAAGAAATGTTAGGTTGATCAAGGGTAGGCACGGTCATGATAGGAAATTATTGACGAGGATGGTTTCTAATCATCCTCTGATGGGCATCCCATTGTTCCCTAATTTGAGCCTCTTCAAAAATAACTTCCCAAGAATGATTTAGTTCAGCCTAACTATTGGCAGTCTTAAGAATGACATTGTACAAGGTAAGGGTAATGCTAGTTTGATCCTCTAGAATGCCACCTAGGTTGGGCTATCTTTGAGTGGGTACAGTCATGAGTCAAGAAAAAAATATGAACAAAAGTATACAAGCTATAAACATACAACAAACATAAAGTAAAGCAATAAATATAAACAATAAATTTGCAAGCGTACAAAAAAGACAAACCAGGGAAATGAAAATGGAGTCCTTCATCCCCAGTATGGTCGCCAAAGAAAATGTTAAATAAAAGAAATGAAATTCCTCCTCGCAACATTTTTACGAATCTTGTTTTTCTAAGACAAGATAGGTGGTATTATCACCTTAATGTATAGCCTTATTGCAAGTTCAATTAACCTTCAAGTTATTGACTTAAAGACCAACTCTTGTTTTAAATTTATTTATCAAATGAAAATTGAAATAAAAAAGTCAGTTTTTTTATATAATAATTTAAATATGAAGCAAAATCACATAATATGATAGAAATAAGAGAGAACAAGAGAGTTCCAAAACCATCAATGATTTTATTCATTCATTCTGTAACAACCAATATACTTTGCATACTTTCAAAGTATGGACCAGATCAAAGTATACCAACCTAAGGTAGCATACACATGGGCCATCGGTTCCTTCAAATCAGACCAAGAATGATAAGACAAAAGCCACAACTTGCACTCAATTATGAATCTACACAAGAATCCTATTTAGTACTGAGAAAATAAGCCAAAAACCAAAAGAAGCCTGCAGACTGCCAAACATGCAATCAACCTGGAAGCATATCAAAATTCAATGCTCCTTGGTCCTAACTTTTCATCACCTTCAACAGATCCTTTTATCACAAGAACTATCTTAGCTTAGAAATCAGAGATGAATGAAGTAGTAATGAAATCTTACTTGGAAGTAAGAGAAGACCTTATCAAAGCAATGTGATCTTTTCCTTCCTCTACTTTGTTAACCTTAATCCTTTAAATATCTCTAGAGTAGTTCAAGCATCCAACCACTTTTAGTTACTCATTAACTAACCATTAGTTAGTTAATAGGAAATTTGTCAAATAAATTAATAAATAATAATAATAATATGATAAGGGTACTAAATAATACTATTAAGTGGGACCCCCTATTTTATTTAGACCAATTAATGAACCATTTCCTCCTTGTAACTTCCACCTTGGATGCAATACATATTAGCTTTCCACATAATACAACCTATGTCATTAAAATGCATAAGATGGAATGTTCATAAGAATCCCCTTGTCGCTCCATGTAAAAATTATTTAAATTCATCCAAATTTAACCATCATATAGATATGTTCAAAACATGAGGCATAGAAAACATAAGGTTGTCCAAAATATAAAACTGTCAAAAGTATGATTTGTCTCAAATAACGTGCTATCAAAACCATAAGCTTCCAAAAATAATATGTTGTCTGAAATAAAGTGAAAATAATTTCATATACATATGTCACTATAACATGAGAAACCATATTTACTGTGAGAGGTCACTCCTCTCTTGCTATGACTACTTTCAACCCTTTCATTTCTCCCAACTGATGAACCTGTCTTAGCAGATTGCTGATCATTTCCCTACACATGTGAAGTGACTGAATGTAATGACTCATGTGACGACTTTGACTCAACTTCTACTACTTTCTCCTTCTTTGGACTATCCTCGAGTTTAGTGATCTTAGCCTTGGCATGATGGGCATGTGAGGCTTGGGATATAGGTTGTTTATGCAAGGGAGAAGAAGTATGCCAGACATGAAAAGGAGGCTGCTGAGGGTGATCAATATTTGGCCAACCATGTGACTGTCCAGAAGAAGGATGTACAAAATTTTTCTATCGATTGTGTTCTGGTATAACTAAGGGAGAGGAAACATGGTTTGGGACTTGAATAACGATACTTTGGCAAGGGTTCTTAGGAATAAGTGGAGGTCTATAGGATGTTTGGCCAGCCAAATTGAGGAAACTTGTCTACAACAATTGATTGAATTCTTCTGAATATGCATCAAAATGTATAGAAAATTGAAGCCTCTTATTACCCCTTTTTCAAGGACCTAGTCCTCTACCTCTGTTGTTTCCTCTCCTTCCATGACTACCCATGCTAAAAAAAATCATTCTAACACACATTCACAAACATCAGAACCAGAGCATCATTAATCCATCATCTAAACATTTTGCAAAATAATAATTTAGACCTGGCTCTATACAACACAATACATATGCAAGCAATCACTATGCATTTCATGTCCTAGAGTTGATAATCACTTAGAACAGGGACTTATAAGGGTTCTTGGGATTCCATTATTGGGCTTATAATGAGCGGAATATGGCAAGTATGATAGGGGAAATGCAATATGTACTGTTCATTTACCATAACTAGCTCTACCAAATCATTACACTCACATGAACATCTTTGGGTATAGAACATATCACACATCAAACCCATTGAACACCTCTTCAAAATCATATAATTTCTCTATGAGACACCTCATACAATTGCAATCAAGCATGGCAATGATACGGGTACTTGGGATAGTGAAAAGGAATTGTAATGAACGAAAACGTTAAGTGTGACAGGAAAAAAATTGGACATGTTTTCATTACAATTGTCCCCGTCATTATTCATCTTTTATGAACCCAACAATAAGAATTATAATTACCATACAACTATGGTGTTCAATCCATAAATTTGGCCTCATTTCATTATACTTTCATCAAATTATTGATTTAAAACATAGTTGAAAAATGTCTTACAATGGTTCAATTACTACCCGAATTCATTCACAAAATACTCACAGTCGCATGTCTTGTGTTATCTATTATTTGAAATGATCAAAATCCATGTATTCACCCATTTGTATCTTTAATTATATCATGGTATATTACTGCCCAATGTTGAATGTAAAAATCCTTGTAAGCAACGCCGAAGATATCAACAAAGGCATTGAAATATCAATCAAATAAGCTCCTATATTAATAATCTATTTTTCACTCATCAAATTTTATTCAAGTGCACACAGGTTCCATTATATACATAGACATCTCTATAACTAATATCTAAATAAACATTTGTTTTGAAAAAGGGTGAGAGAAATGCATCAAGCATCAAATGCATCAAACAATAACATACAACACTATTTTGTTGTGACTGTAATTGAATCAAAAGTGGGAAAAGAATTTTTATTTTCCACCAAATATCATTGCAACAAGAGGTGATTCGACTCAAAATTCCATTAACAAACCCCATTTTAAAATTTTGGTTATGGTAGAGATATCACAAAGTGACAAGGTTCAAACCCTTTTTTAATAAAACATAATATTTATCATTTGAGGTCAAATGGATCCTCCCAAAATTATTTCAAACTATAGTGTGACCCCTTGCATAATATGTAGATAAACGTTGTCCCTTTCTTTTAAACTTATTATTATACATCGCATACAACGCACATGATGAAAACCAAGTCAACAAAGGTTGTGACTGATAATGAAACAAACCAATAACAAACCCCAAGTATAAAGAGGGTTTTAATCCTGTCAACTCGTGACTCAAACTCAGTTAGTTTTGGGAGTAACACCCTTGAAATGACCTTCTAATTTCAATAAGGGTATGTATAAGGTTTTAATATGTTATCATCCAGTGAAGAAACTATGCAGAGTGTGCATGGAACTGCTAGCACGCAACGCTAAATACCCAAATCCCATAAACACCAGACCTTTCCCTTTCAAATACTTTATAGACAATTGCAAACCAACCAATTGACATGGTAAATATGCAATCAATGACCATAATAATATCAATCAAAACTGTCAACCATACCATTGGAGCTTCCATGCATTTGAATTTTTAAAACCACGAGCATGATAACTCCTTATCTTTCCTAGAAATCAGAGCAAGAAAACATCGAAAGTGATCACAACAGGTAGTCATAGATCTAGACCTAAACTATTTAGAAAAAACTACATTATTATAGGGAAACAAAACCATGATACCTGATGTTTTGTGGGTTAAATGGCACCTTTGACCGGTTTTAGCAGTTATTAGAGCTCAACCTTCCTCCAGACCACTATCGAATGAACTTAATGCCAAAACTCAAGATGGTAACCTGAACAACAAGTTGATGCATTAACTTCTAGTCATGTTATGTTGGGGTGATGACCAAAATTAATCACCACTAAACCCAAGGAAATAGACCTCAAAACCTCAAGCAACCGATGGGTTCCAAGTATGCACCAACTCACAAGAAACCACATGCCACCAACGCTGCCACCTATCACATATGATTGTCAAAAATATCCAATATCCATTACATCATCAATTTGTAAGTAAATTTCCCACATATATCAAACTTATTACAAGCATTATCAATAAATCGAAGTCATGTACCATGTGTTTATAATGTTTGTATGAAATATGTATTGGAGTGGGGTATATAATATGTGTTGTAAATGACATCCCATATGTGTTAAGACTTTCATGTATTTACCATATGTAAACCTTCAAAGCACCACCTTTATCAACAGTGGAGATCGTTATCACATGGAACATATTATTTCAACTTGTGTAATATTCATTAGATCATATACATAGTCAATGAAATATATAAGTGATGCACTAAGCATATATGTATTTAAAACACCTTTTTATATGACAAGACACAAAGATAAACTCATCAAGTGCATCACGTAGAAGTGAGTCAGTGAATCATGTCAAGAAATTTACCAACATTAAACCCTTTTTACCATTTGAAGCCATGAATCATCAACAACATCCATAACTTTACTTAGATTATGATTTTATCCATCTCCAATGTCTTTAAAGTTTTGAAAATCAATTCCCAAAGAAGAATTTTTTTAATCATCATTTGAAACCACCACTGTTATCATTCATTTTCGCTAAGAACTAAAACCAAACTCATACCAAATAAACAATATGCAGGTCATCCATAAGCATCCAAGACAACCATCAATGAATATAGAACTAGGTGACTTCTTCTTCGAGGGACTCTTTTAGGTTATCTTCTTAGTGAAATTATAAGCAGTCCCACTTATAGATTATTTAGTATGTATGTATATGTGTGTGTGTGTGTGTGTTTATTTTTTGAAAAAAATATATGTGCCTTGCAATTATTTACAAAATGATGAATTCATGAAAATTTTAAGAGTCAACAGATGGATTCGTCTAGCAACATCTATTCACGTTCCAACTTCTCCACCGCTGCCACCACCACTACCTCCTAAAGGCTACATCAAGCCATAGTTGCACATTACTTGAAAGAATACTTTTGGGATTGATGTGTGTATGGTCGGGACAACTAGATCTAGATAAGGTGACACCAGGGATAACCTTCTCTATTTTGAGAGATATAACATATAGACTGTGGATGGAAGGAAGGAGAAGAGCAAGAGACACAAAGGTAGAATGACCTTCAATGAGGAAATGTCTTTGGACCATGATCCAAGGTTGAAAGGAAAGGAATCCATATTGCATATTCAATTGTGTGTATCGAATATTCTATAATATTTGTGTTCTCTCCTTTGAGGGTCCCTCATCCTCTTCTCACTAACATTGAATTCACTAGTCCACCCATCAACAAATACTATGAAAATGATTCATTTCATAAGAATTTGTATGGACATGCACTAGATTTTTCAAATCGCCCACCTAGCTAGGGAAAACATCCCTCTGTTACACATCACCAAAACCCACATGTGCCAATCTACTGCATTCTCTCAAACTGTTGATACCTCAATATGTTGACTAGGAAAATGTGTCTCATAGATTGGTCACATAACTATACCTTTGTATTCAAAGAAATAAAGAATCCATTTAATGTTGGAAAATGTTGGCAAAGAAAACAGTGCCATAGTTAGTAAGGTACCATGATAAAATTAGTGTGGTGCAATATAATCAGAAAGGTATTTGTCAATATAAAATTTGTGTGTTAAAAATTTCCAATAGCATTCCTAGTACCTAACTGATAGTGTTGCATTTCTTGGGTCATATGGATTTAGGATTTGTGAGTATATGTTTACATTCATATATAATCTCGTTGGATCATTAATAGTGAAGGAAATAACCAAAGTGGAAAAAACCAATGAGATGCAGTGGCACATACTATTGTGGTATATGCACGGTTGGTATATGCATGGTTGTTTGGAGAACACATTTTGATTGAGTTAGACATACTTGTAAATCAAATGATTTGGAATTCAACATTGTATCCATAAATAACCGAAGCAACCGGGTCCACATTTGGAGGCAACAGAGAAATATACTGAAGAAATCATAAATTACAAAGTTCTATATGCCAATTAAGTGAGTTCCATTGCATTAAATACAAATGTGTTTTCATTTGAATTGGAATTTGAAATTTAAGTGCCTTTAATTTTGTTGTTTCTTGATTACAAATAAATCAAGTGAAAGACTCTTTCTTAATGACAGGCTATCAATCCAAAAAAAAATTGATCTTTGACCTATTGTCCACCATTTTTGTTTCAATGATTTTAAAACCTTCACTCGCATTTCTCTTTTAGTAATTGTTTTTTGCCATTGCAACCTATTATTTGTGTTCTTTATGGATTTGATCCTTTGATATTTATTTGGTCGCACTGTTTATGAACAATTTTCATTACTGTTTATCATGTCAATTTGTTCAATTGAATTTTTTATATTTAATTTCCATTTCATCTATGAACGAAGAAATAGACTTCATTTATCATTTTATTTTTGAATGGTTGTCCTTAGAAAGCCATAATATTATCTGATAGTAGAGCTTAGTATTTTGTAATTTTAGACATTGTTTCCTACAATCATTTATATCATGGTTCTAAACACATTTGTTTTATAGGTACTTGAATGGAACAATAGGGATGGAATGGTCCAATAGATAAATCTATTTCAAAACTATGCACGAACTCACTACAACGCAAAATTATGAATGAACTCACTACAACACATGAGAAGGAGCACACTCTACTTGATACTATACCCTTTGATCCCATACTATTTCAAAACTTGTGTGGCATGGACTAAGTTTCCATGTAAATGTATTGTTATAATGTAGGAATAAATATGCGTGTAGAATAAAGATATATCTAAGCAAAGTACATTTAAAATGGTGGTGTTGTTGGGAACTTGATATGTCTTAAATACTTAAAGCATTGTTGCAGTTGTATATTTATCTTATAATTTATATATAATAGAGACAACATGGAATCTTTGTTAAATATATAAAAATTATTTTAACCAGAAAAAGATAATGGATAATGACTATACATTAGACATGGAACCGAACATAACATTGGCTGAAAATTGTTGATATATCCACTACTCAACCTTTATTGGATGAAATAAATCTTTACCTAAACTGAAGAAATAGACTATGCAGAACTACAAAATGTAATCAAGGAATTCAATGATTCCATTTGTTTGGAATTTTCTTTAAAAATTGTAATATTCACAGTTATATATTATCTTTACTTTACTTTCGTCATGATTTTGTTTCCTATTATCTTTGGTTAATTTGGTCAAATAGGATGTTAGATCAATTCTTCCACAGTGACACTCCTGCAAAGCATTGTTAGCCAATAACAATCAAGCTTACATAATTATTTTGATCTCTCCTCTGAAGGGCCCTGGAAATTTTTATATATGTCCACTGATGTCTTATAAAGGATTGGTTATCTCCCGCTTCTGCTTTCCATTTCTTCATCCATTTAGAGTTTAAGAGCAAATCTAAAAGTTAGAGAGAATATTTCGGCTGAATGATTATGCATACAGTGGTAAAAAACCCTCATACTTAACACTTTTCATGAATTATTCCCAGATTCCCTCTCATTTTTCCATTAAATCCGCTCACTTCCCCCTGTTGCATAATTATTATGGTTACGTCTTCTAAAGTTACAATTCTTGGTCTACGAAACCATGAGTTATGGGTTCTAAATTTGTTGAAAACAAATTTACCTATGGATTTGCCATTTTGTTGATGATTAAAATTGTCAACAAAGTCTTGCCCGCAAAGTGTTTCTAAAGCCTATTATTATAAAAGCTAAATAATACTAGTAGGTAGGACCCCCTTGAATTAGTGAAGATTAGAACTATTCATATTTGATGTTATGATGATGTGAGACATGCCTTACATGGTTGATGAGATCTTTTGTTATTGGCTATGGTTTGAGCTTATGAAGTGTTGGTTCTTTATGTTACTATGACCTATGTTATTCATTGATATCATTGCCACTTGTTCTTATCGCACCAGCATAGCAAACATGTTAGTGAAAACACATAAAAGGCAGTTTGAAGAAAGACAAAATTACTATAACAAATGAAAAAGAAAAAGGATCTAATTCTGCAGTTTCACTATACCACATACAAACAATTGGAAGGAAATAGGGAACAATGCAACAGTTGAAAAAGGAAAGAATTTAAACTATCCTATATACTATACTATATGAATGAAAGACTTAATAATTATGGCTAAACCCTAGCTAGCAATTTAATGGCCATGCAATTTAATTGATTTGTGTGGTCGATATACATATGGTATATTTGGATAGATTGAATGTTGGTGGCTAATTTAACAAGGTAATGGATGTTAATGGTTATGCGATTTTGTTTGATTTATATAATGAGAAATTTGATATATGATGTGGATAGTGCATTTGGCAAGTAATATATGTAGATTCCAATGCAGAGTTAAATTAATGGTGTTAATTAAGAGTTGGTTGGCATGTACTAATGAGTAAATGAATTGTGGGTGGAGGCAACGTGCATTTACTGCACATCACCTTTACCCCACTCGTTAGACGCCACCCTAGTTGGGCTATTGTTCGATCTTGTTGTTGTGGTTATGCTACAACTTATTAGCAAAGAGGAACCACTCAGCTAGTTCTCGTTTTAAGGAATTTGATTACAGGTATGTCTTGTTTTGGCCATTCATGATTTTTCTCTGGTTATGAAATGATTGCTGGCTCAGGTGTATTGGTTTTTGTTTTCCTAAGTATTGCAACTGTGTAAAGTTGTGTTCTTGAAATGAATGGTTCTTCCTACAATAATATTGAATTCATAGAAGTTATTGGTCATCCTGGGTGGTAGCTCTCTGTTATCCTTGTTCGTTTAGTCGGAGGTTTTTTGTTTGGTCTTGGGTGGATAGTTGTATTCACGCATTTATCACTAAATCCAGTCTTTGATTTTTATGGGTTTAATGGTTGAAGGCATTTTGCGTCACTATTTTTTGTTCACTAGGGAATTGGTCGATTGCACCACTAGGGGTCACAAAATGAGTTTCCTGTCTTAAATCGGCCTTGTCTTCACTCCAGTGATGTGGTTGTTTGATCGAAAATCATGAGGGTTATACCCTGCGTGCGTTAAATAATGTTTCCAGGCTGAATGAAAGCCTCACCTTCTGTTATGGCACCATGCCATGGATTTGTTACATGTCCACAAATGAGTCGTTGTTCTTCTTGTGTGTACATTGTTGGCCTCAGAGTTTTCATCACTACAAGGAGTTGGATCTATTATCCCTATGTTGGCTACAGAACAAACCCTTAGCCTCCAGTCTAAAGTTGTGTAGAGAATATTGTTGGGCCTATCAAGTTTACTATGGGTTATGGTGGATTGAATGTATCATCAACTAATTTGAGTATAGACTCGCCCAGTTGGTCATGTGACAGTCATGTTGGTTTGGCATTTAGTTATTGCCTCTATTATAACAATGGTAAACCATGCTTGTTATTTTCACAACTCAAAATACACGGTCGCTCTCCTTATGTTTAATAACCCAGTATTGTTTAACGGAGAGGGTTGCTACCCCAATTCGAATTGATGCGTGGGTATGCGTGGTTGTCACAAGTGGTTAGGTCAATTAGTTTTTACGACAGTGGTGAATGGGTTGGTTGATACATAGTCACTGGTATTTTTCACTAAGGATTGTTTGGATGTTTAGCGGACATTGGTTACAAATGCTTGATGTTGATCACGCATACCGTGTTGTGTGTGGTATTTCTGTCATGATAACTATTAGTTTCTTTTGGTCTGAATGGTTATTGCAACCATGAATATTGTATGAATGACATCCACTGCATGCTTATGATTCTTTGATTGTATAAGCCGAGTGTACATAGCATAGTTGATTACAGTTTGACTAAATCGAAGCAATATCGTGTTAGATTGATGGCTCAACATGATGGGTTGAGTTATTGTTGTGACTATGTGTTTGGTTTTGTAAAATGGAAATGTTGCATCATGGTGTTTTGATGGTTGCACACTATGTATAACATGGATATCTTGGGTTTCACACTCAAGGATACCCACAGGGTTTTAAGCATTTTAGTTTTTGTTGCAACACGATCATTTGTTGAGACGGGCATGTTGTTGATACCTTGTCGTGTTGGATGGATGGCCCGGATTTTTAGAGTCACATTAAATTGGGATTTCACAGTGATGGAGTTACACTTGCATGATTGAATCATTCAGTGCATAGCTTGTGTTGGAATGGTGGTTGGTGTCTGTCTATTTAAATATCAATTCGGGTTTTGCAATTTGATCTTGATTATTAGGTTCATTGCCCCTATATATGTTTAATGAATATCATTGCATTCTAAAGGACAGGCCCGATTGCAGTGATAGTGACTTCATTGTTAATTTTGGAAACATGACTTTGAGTATATTTGTTGATTGAAGTAATTTATGGGTAGAGGTTGGTTTTGATGGTTTACAGAGAGGAAACAATTACTATTTGAAAATTGTTATAAGATGCTAGGTGTATAAATGAAAGGAACATGAATTCCTTACAGATCATGTGGAATGCATATTGTCTTGTGGTGATACTATATTGAACATTTGATTATGAACAACGAACTAGTTAAATGCGTAGTAATTATTATTTGGTCACAATGTTTGTTGGTTAGTGCATCCCCTTTCATTGAATGTTTTATGGATCAATTAATCGATTTTATGAACAGTAATGATTCTTTTCCCTTCCATTATTTCATTTTCCGCTAATTACAAATCCCATCACCTTCCCATATTCATTTTTTTCACTCCCTGTTTTGAGATTGATTACAGTCAAGAGAATTTCAACGTTAAGGCAATTGGAAGTGGCAGTCTCTTGTGTGAATTACAATGATGTTTTATTAGTTTTCTTTATAGTTGATTGTTGTTGTCATTGAGTAGTAACCATGTCCTTTTTCCCCCTCATTATATCATATTTTCACTCAATACAAACCCCTCACAAATCCCATAACCCTTTTTCACCCCCTACTCATTGATTAACAGTAAAACAATTTGTATGGATTGGACTGCATGAATTTGATACATTGTTGAGCCAAATGTATTTCATATTTTTAAGAGTTTTCATGTGTGGTTATTTAAAAGACTATTTTCTAATCAATCATGCATGCAGGAATGAGTTTTTTCAGTTGAGGTAGCCATGGTCGGGGAAACAAAGGTAGAGGTAATTGGAACCGAGGCCCAAGAAGGACCAGGTTCTCCATACATTTCGATGTTGATTCACAAGATCTTGGACAATTGTTCCTTGTCGAATTTTTCAATTGGATTGGGTAGGGATTAGTCCAACCTAGGCCTGAAAGGCCTCTTTTCGAATCCTCGCAAGCCCCTGGTATTCCTGTACCTCCTCATGTCTCATTGCAACCTGAGGTTCCTGAAAATGATGGATGGCAGGAGATTGTCCACTCGGCAGTCTCCCAACATCGTGGCTGGCCCAACTTGTCCTTTCCTACTCCCCCACCTATTAACCACATTGTTCAAGCTACTCCTAACCACTCGCCAATGCAATCCTCCTATGCGAGCAAGAGATTGAAAATTGAGGCCCACCATGCCCTTGATAAAGGAAAAGCCACTACTGCCCCTTCTTCACCCTCCAATGGCTCTGGAAAATCTGTGTCTTCCCGGATGCATTTGAGGGATGATTGTTCCCACGTGATCATCGATATTAGGCCCAAGGGCTCGGCACAAGCAAAGGAAAATTCAGGGAAATCGAAGGGTGACAGCAGCAATCAAGGAAATATTGCATCACAAAGTGGAAAATATGGCTTTTAAGTTTTTATTTTATCTGTTGTTTTATGACAGTTGACTTCATGGATCTTTGGACAACATATTTTATTTTGGATATATGAGTATTATTTTGAAATAATTTCGAGTATCATGAACTAAATTGTCAAATGGAATATGTGGATGGGAGACACAAGGAGGTGTGTTTTACTTAACTAATGGTTATGTTATGATTTTTATGGTTATTATGAACTAAAGGGAGTCACAAGGGGTCCCACCTACTAGTTATTATTTAGTTATAACCCTTATTATAATTATTTCTCTCCCCCCTAACTAAAGTTAGTTGAGTCTTTTAATTAACTTAACTAATGAGTTGGTTCAACTACTTCAACCAATTCTAATTTGTTTAAAAGAAAAAGGAAAGGGAGGAACAAGAGGAGAGATAGAAGCAAAAGTATACTAAGGTTTTCTCTTTTTGTTTATGTTGAGATAATTTAGTTTTCATTCATTCATTATTCATCAAAAGCCTAATTATCTTTTATGATAGCAGGGTCTTATTGTAGACAACAATATTCATGGCTGAACCACATCATTTAGACACTTGTTTTGCAGAGGTGTTGATCTATCTTTGATAGTCTGTGTAGACTTGTCTGTTTGTGAATTAATTTTCATGATTGAAAAAGGTTGTTGTGCAGATTCGAGTGGACAGCAATCTGTGGCAAGTTGATCCAGCTCTTAGAGTCCAGTTTCGGTTTTCTGTCAAAGGTCCTTTTGTATGTTCCATCAGGGATGTCTAAGTATGACTTTGGTCCAAAGTTTTTGTATGATATTTTGTAAAGAAAATGAATCTTTGGTGAATTTCAATGAAATAAAGGATTGGTTTATGTCTCATTTGTCTTGATTATCATGTTGGTGACTTTTCTTCCATCTTTACATTTATTTCAGCAACTGATATGTTCAGAAAATTACATAAGCAGTGAATTTCCAGTGAGATTTTTCTTGATAAAAGACTATCCTAAGAACTTGTAATTAATAATTGTGAGTTAGGATGTTATTTTTTGTTGGCTATAAACATAGGGTGATATTCCTGTCTATTTTTCTTTAGCCGAGAAGAATCTGAAAATGATTGAGTAAGATCATTTAATATCTTTTCCTCAACATTTATTTGACGACCATACTAGGGAGATCTTCGATATCTCTCTGGTTAATTTTTATACTCGATTCTCATTGATACATCTTTCTTTTATGAAATTGGTTCTTTGACTGTTTTACTATTAATGAATGTTCTTGTTGCAAGGCATCCCAATATTGAGCCCGATCTCCAAGACCAGACCAGCATTGCTTTGAACTTGTTTCATACTATTTTAGACACTGCCATGACCCATGTTGAGCTAAATCGTTCTTGGGAAGCAATTGAACGAGATATTAGTGTTCAAGAATAATTGGAAGCTAGATGTAGACAACCTAGAAATTAGCAGTAACCTTCCTTTTTCTCATTTTTGGCTTCTTTTTCATGTCCTTAGTTTCTCGTGCTTCTAGAAGAAGAAGAGGCTTGTCACCTGAAATCAATCCTATTGCTGAAATAGGAAGGAGAAACATTGTGTTATCTTCCCAACAAAGTTCTCTAAGGAGAAATTTATCCAATTCATCCATCTCGTCTTTCTTTCCCTCATCTATCATCCACAAGATGGAATCTAGTGGAGGCTCTGGTGGCATTGGAAGTGCTTCATCTTCTCAATATTCATCATCACAAGTGATTGGTATCTTATATATCCACCATATCCATGTGCAATCTACCATAAACCCCACCAAATTCATCAAAAAGTTAGGGATTTTTTCAGTTCGAAGAAGACACCACAACCACACCATGGCATGTGTCTTCTCCTCTTAACCTAGCACATGTTACTCATCCTCTTCCAAAATTTAAGGAGCACTTACCTAAGTTTTCAGGGAATAACACTGTCAGCACCAATGAACACCTGGTGGCATTTTCTAATGATTTTCATAACATAGGGGCCAACGACAAAGACACTTGCATGCGCTTGTTCATCAATTCCTTGGAAGGAAAGGATGTGGCTGATTTCTTTGATCTTCCTCCTAATATCATGTATACTTGGGAGGAGTTAATTTATTGGTTCTGATCCACTTATGGGCAATCCAAAAGCCCTTCCGAGAAGTTAAGGGAATACAATAATGTCACTTATAAATATGGTGAGACCATCAAACCTTTCAACTTTCATTTCACCAAGTTATACAATCAAATCCTTGAACTTATCCACCCCTAGAACCAAGCCTCTTTCATGCATTACTACAATGAATTACCTTCTCCCTATCGTCATAGGCTTGAATAAAAAGCCATTGATAATCTTGGCTCCTCTTTGCATACTTTCTCAGAGTATGAAGAACAACTTGAAAGAACTAGTCTTCCCTAGGGAGAATCAGTTAGACAGACAAACATGTTCGTTCTCTTACAACTAGTACAAGATATGAACAATCGTATGATAGCATTTGAGCGGAAGGGTACTATCTCCCCTCTCACCCCTGGAGCTTTATCCTCTTCTGCACCCGCCTTTAGAAATCCAGTTGAAAAAAAAATTCAGCCTAAGGCTATCCTGCCTCGGAGTTGGTGTAACTTTTGCGAAGAACACCACAAAGAAACCACATGTGAGGTAAAAAAGAGTGTCAGAGATAATATCTTTGGTAAAAGACCAGAAGCTACTATCGTTGTCCTATATTTTGCAGAGAAAGAATATGTCATGGTCATCAATACTAGAAACAAAGCATATGCTCCCAAAGGCAAATTTGACCCTCCTCACAGTTCTTCTAGCCCGAGATTGTCCTCAACCGCTGCTATGCTCCAGGTTCCTAAGGCTCTTGTTAGTCAAAGAATCACACACCCTCTTCCCTCTTCCAAATACAATATATTAAATTAATTGGCCAACATCAAAGCAGATGCAACCCTCCTAGACATGGTTGTCATCCCTGAACAACATATGCATCTAAAACAATTCATGGAAGGAAAATCTTCCATTGTAGAAAATCTTTCCAAAGAGGTAGACAAAAAAGATTCTTCTGTAAATAAAGTAGGTGTACATAACTTTAGATACCCTATAAAAAATCCCCCTTTTTATATTTCTGTAAATATCATGGATAAGATTGTCCATTGTTGCCTCATCGATGGTGGTTCAAGCCCAAGTGTGATGTCGAAGATTATTATGGAAGATCTAGGCTTGTCTTGTACAAATGAAAACACCAGAAGCATGATCTCCTATAATAGTCTACAACAAACAACCATATGTGAGATTAAGGATGTAACCTTGGATTTATGTGCTTATCCTAAGATAAGGACAACCCTCAACATTCAGGAGATTGATATGCCTATAAGCAATTACTCAATTATCTTGGGGATAGATTGGAAAGCCTTAACAAGTGGATACCTCTCGCTCAACATGACACATTTATCCGTTCCTCGGAATGGTAAGAATATTATAGTCCTTAGAGAAGAAATAATTTCACCCTACATAGAGAGTGTTTCGTAGTCTAACGTAAACTATATCGAAGAATACCTAGGAGTGTATTCCATATTTTTTGAAGATGATAATATTCCTTTGGAAAAAATTGATTTATATGATGACATGTGNACTTTGATGGTTCATGCTCTAGCGAAGGTAATGGGGTTGGTGTTATCTTGGTTTCTCTTGCAGCGAAAATTCATAATCTGTCTTACAGGTTAGAGTTTTCTTGTTCAAACAATGTCGTTGAATTAGAAGCTTTATTATTAGGCATTGAGAACGCCCTTAATCTAGGTTGTGGTCACCTTTCAGTTTTTGGAAATTTTGAGCTTGTTGTAAACCTGATACGTAAGATATGCTCTCCTAGCAACAAGCTGATGGAACAATACTCCCAAACTATTTGGGCACTTGTATTGAACCTTCTATCTTTCAACATCATTCATGTTAAGAAGGAGTTGAATTCAATGGCTGATTGGTTAGCTGTCTTTGCAACCTCTCCTAATCAACAACTTTTTCCTCACAGGCCTGATTGTGCTTTTCAATCTCTACATCAGCCATGTATTCCTGAAAATGAAGGATCTTGGAAAGCCATACCTAACGATGAGAGCATTTTTTTTGTCATTCAAAATGAGCCTCTTAAGCCCGAGGAGATTATATCCATAGAAAATAATAATATTCGTGAGGGCTTGACTCCTCTTGAGAGTTCGTTTTCATTGAGTGTTGTAGGGAATAAATAAAAACAGAAAGAAGAGGAGTTACAAAATAAGGTGGTTGAAACCATCCTCTTGAACATTAGGACACCTGAATCTTCAACACATGTTAAAATGAATGTCCAATGTTATGATAAAGAAGAGATGGGTTCCACCGGGCTACTCGGTGAATCCCAAAAGGTTTTTGCTTGGTAAAAACCCCTCATACTTAACACTTTTCATGAATTATTCCTGGATTCCCTATCATTTTTCCATTAAATTCACTCACTTCCCCCTGTTGCATAATTATCCTAGTTACATCTTCTAAATTTATTGTTCTTGGTCTGCAAAACCATGAGTTTTGAGTTCTAAATCTGTTGAAAACAAATTTCCCTGTGGAGTCGCTAGTTTTTTGATGATTAAAATCGTCGACGAAGTCTTGCCCGCAAAGTGTTGATAAAGACTATTATTATAAAAGATAAATAATACTAGTAGGTGGGACCCCCTTGAATTATTGAAGATCACAATTGTTCATATTTGATGTTATGATGATGTGCGACACAACTTACATGGCTGATGAGATATTTTTTTATTGGCTATGGTTTGAGATTATGAAGTGTTGGTTCCTTATGTTACTACGACCTATGTTATTCATTGATATCATTGCCAACTGTTCTTATCGCACCTGCATAACAAACATGTTAGTGAAAACACATAAAAGGCAGTTTGAAGAAAGGAAAAATTACTATAACAAATGCAAAAGAAAAAGTTCTAATTCTGCAGTTTCACTATACCACATACAAACAATTGGAAGGAAATAGGGAACAATGTGACAGTTGCAAAGGGGAAGAATTTAAACTATCCTATATACTATACTATATGTATGAAAGACTTAATGATTATGGTTAAACCCTAGCTATAAATTTAATGTCCATGCAATTTAATTGAGTTATTTTGTCGATATACATATGGTATATTTGGATAGATTGAATGTTGGTGGCTCATTTGACAAGGTATTGGACATTAATGGTTATGCGATTTTGTTTGAGTTATATAATGAGAAATTGGATATATGATGTGGATAGCGCATTTGGAAAGTAATATATGAAGATTCCAATGCAGAGTTAAATTAATGGTGTTAATTAAGAGCTTTTTTGCATGTACTGATGAGTAAATGAATTATGGGTGGAGGCGACGTGAATTTACTGAACGTCATCTTTACCCCTCCCATTAGCCACCACCCTAGTCAGGCTATTGTTTGATCTTGATATTGTGGTTATTCTCTGACTTCTTAGCAGAGAGGAACAACTCGTCTCACTCTCGTTTGAAGGAATTTGATTACAGGTATGTCTTTTTTTGGCCATTCGTGATTCTGCTCTGGTTATGAAATGATTACTGTCTTAGGTGTATTGGTTTGTGTTTTCCTAAGTATTGCAACTGTGTAAAATTGTGTTCTTGAAATGAATGGTTCTTTCTGCAATAATATTGAATTTGTAGAAGTTATTGGTCATCCTGGGTGGTAGCTCTCTGTTATCCTTGATGCTTTAGTCAGAGGGTTTTTGTTTGGTCTTGAGTGGATAGCTATCTTCACGCATTTATCACTAAATATAGTCTTTGGCTTCTATGGGTTTAATGGTTGAAGGCATTTTTCATCACTGTGTTTTTTTCACTAGGCCATTGGTCGATTGCACCACTAGGGGTCACGAAATGAGTTTCCTGTCTTTACTTGGCCCTGTCTTCACCCCAGTGTTGTGGTTGTTTGATCAAAGAGCACGAGGTTTATACCTTGCATGTGTTAAATAACATTGCCAGACCGAATGAAAGCCTCACCTTCTGTTATGGCCCCCTACCATGGATTTGTTACCTGTTCACAAATGAGTCATGGTTCTCCTTGTGTGTACACCATTGGCCTCAGAGTTTTCATTACTACAAGGACTTGTCTTTTTTCTCCCTGTGTCGGCTACAAAACAAACTCTTAGCCTCTAGTCTGAAGTTATGTAGAGAAGACTGTCGGGCCTGTCGAGTTTACTATGGGTTATGGTGGATTGAATGTATCGTCGATTAATTTGAGTACAGACTCGCCCAGTTGACCATGTGACAGTCATGTTGGTTTGGCATTTAGTTATTTCCTCTATCATAACAATGGTAAGCCTTGCTTGTTATTTGCACAACTCAAATTGCATGATCTCTCTCATTATGTTTAATAAATCAGTAATGTTTAACGGAGAGGGTCGCTGCCCCAATTCGAATTGATCCGTGGGTATGCGTGGTTGTCACAGCGTGTTAGGTCAATTAATTTTTACGATGGTGGTGAATTGGTTGGTTGATACATAGTCAATGGTATTTTTCACTAAGGATTGTTTGGATGTTTAGCCGTAATTGGTTACAAATGCTTGATGTTGCTCATGCATACCGCGTTGTGTGTGTAGTGTTTCTGTCATGATAATTGTTAGTTTATTTTGAGTCAAATGGTTATTGCAATGAGGAGGACTGTATGAACGACATCCATTGCATGCTTATGATTGTCTGATTGTATAAGCTGAGTGTACACAACATAGTGTTGGATTATTGAGAGGGGGGATGAATCAGTAATAGAGAAATTTAATCCTTTTTAACCATATAATCCAAGTGTTATATCAATGAAGCATTATCATCCAATAACTAC
>JASDQU011311191.1:13404-25077 GCA_032191745.1 Picea mariana | reverse complement strand
GTGTTCCACACATATTACTTACAACTGAAGAGGGCCATTGAATCTTTCCCTCACATGACGTCGAATACCCTACACAGTTTCAAGCCAATTGGAAAGTTACACGCATATAGGCATTTCATTTACATCACTACGCATGGGGACGAACACACGGAAGAGCTCCAATCCTATTAGAAACTCACATAGGAGGACATGGAATAAATAACCAAGGAATGTCCTATAGAGTTCCTTGTACCGGTCGAACAGATAGAACTCTCCAACCCCGAACTCAGCGAAATTCCTTTATTTACCTGAGAAGAGTATGATGGACCCAGCAGTAGCAGGAAGAAAAAGAAGGAAGAGGTACATGAATTGAATAATGAATCAAAGGAAACTACACCAGATTCACCTAAAGGAGGAGGAGATGACGAAGTAGACAAAGAAGAGGACGAAGGGGAATAAAACAAACAAGAATATGGTGAAGTGACACTACCTAAGGACCCCATCATGGAGGCTGAGACATCCAAGAAAAGAAAGGGTTACCCACAAAAACCTTCATCGCGAAAGAAGTCAAAAGCCAATAAATCTCCATTTTATACTATGCTCACGGTAGATGATATTGACCTCATCATCGCCACTGTATTAGATAGCTCAGAGGAAATTTTGCAGCGAAGCGAAGCCAAACATGAGAAAATGTTTGATAGGATCGAGGCAGAGAAAAAAGGGGTACATCATGCTCTTTATTCGAGTTGTGCAGTGTCTACTGCACCGTTTTCAGTAGGGGACATAGAAATATGAGATGAGCCTGCCCAGCTATGCAGATTAGCATATTTGATAGAGGCTGACCTTCATTGGGTCCAGGAGGAAAAGGAGCAGGAAACAAAGGCATTAAATCAAGAAAAAGAATAATCCCTAGAGCAACACTGGATTGCACAGCAAGAGAAAGATGACCTCCAGGTGAATTTTGCAGAGGATAAAGCACAGATCCAGAAGGACAAAGAACAATTGTTTGCATAATAGATGGGATTCAAGGAGATAATCACCAGAGCACTTCACTCTATGTCGAGCCTCATATAGATAGAATAAGACACAATGGAGATTCAAGTGGAGAATATCGCTAAAGCTATTCAACATCTTCAAGCAAGAGTGGAAAAACTAGAACTGCAAGTCATGCTAAGAACTCTACAGGAAGTGCGAGATCAGAGGGAAGCAACTTCTTGGAGTGCAGTCGAAAGAATCAAGGCATTGGCCTTAGAATGCAAGAAATCAAGCAGTCGAAGTGCACAGACCTATGAGCACCTTGCAGAGGAACCACAACTAAGGACATTGGAGTCACATCTCCAGGACGCAAAGCAACAAGAAGTGACAGTACAAGAACATTTGAAGCCACTGTTAGTAGTCAAGAGGATGAAAAGGTCCCAGGAACAATGCATCATTTAGTAATAGGTCCATGCCATCCAAAGTAAAGTCATGGAAGTGACCCGGAGGCTACAGCCAATGCAGGATGAAGCCTGCACACTTTTGAGGAGATTGAGGGACAGGGTGCATAGATAGAACAAGTAGTCACCACGGTGGAATAGAGATTGGAAGGACCGGTGATCGAGAAATTCATTCAGGAGTTCACCGAGTAAGAGGCTCTGGCGAAAAAGCAGGTCGAAGCATCTCGAGCCAAGCTCAAGGCCTTAGAAATAGAGATGCCCAAATCAGAGTGACTTGGGATGAGTCATAGGTGATTGTTGGTTGGTTGTTGGCCCTCGACCAATTTTTGGAGAACATTGTTTGTGTTTGACCATTTTTGGGACTTTGACAGGCTGGTCGAAGACGAAGCGCAAAGAGAAGTAGAGATCATGGGATCTCTCCCCCTTTTGTGGGATTTTTGGGTTAAGGGTTTATGCAATGGGTATGGGTTGTTGGCCCATGGGTTTACCCATGTTTAGGCCCCTTTTGTAAAGTATAAATAAGTATCTTGGCAATGTAAGTAGGTAGGTGCTAAGTCATTTGTAAGCCAGTGAGCTAAGTGCAAATAGTTGTAAATGCTTTGTGCATATTGTGTGTTGAGAACTTGCAGAGCTAAGTGCAAGTGATTATAAGAAGGCTTTGTGTTGTGAAAAGCTCGAGGAAGGAGGATCTGGCGAGGTGTGTGCATATCTCTTGTCCTATGTGGAGTTGGTTTTGTGTCTCTATGCATTGAAAGAAGATAATAAAGAGAAGAATAGTTGGTGGACATAGCCCCGCGCTGGGGGTGAACCACGTATATCCTGTGTTGAGATTGCTTTATGTCATTGATGTGATTTATGCTTAGTGTCGAATATTTATGTATGTTACATGCATATGATATAGTATCTTAGTTCTTAATAACTTGGATGAATTCTAGATCTGTTGATGCTATGTGCTAAATGGTCAGATATGCTTAGTTCTTGTTGAATACTACATTGTTATGTAATTAGGGTTTTACCTATGATGTGAATAAAGGGTTAAATACTAACGAATTTTAATTAATAAGTTCTCTATTAAAGCATTTTCATCACAGATATGTGTCCCAGCTAGGTCGTAGACACTTGAGTCCTGCAACCCCCCTGCCTCTACCTCGGGTGAGAGTTCATCTGCTTCGCAGGTGTTGCCGAAAGGGCCGATAGTTAGGGTTTTTTTGGTGCGTTTTTTAGGCATTGAACCCTGGGTATACCCCTGTGCCAACACCTACCTTGGGGATGATACACACACACACACACACACACACACACACACACACACAGATATATTGTTTGATGTTTGTTTGCAACTTCCTCGCAACTCTCCTATTCCAACACCCTTACATACATTTTTTTGTAAATTGTTTTGGACATCAACTTTTATTGTAATCTCACACTTCAGGGGGCATMTGTTACACACCTCTTTGTMGCAATACCAAGTGTCAGACTTAAGCATCACACTTTATCAAGTGTTGTACTTAAGTGTCATAATTTAATCACTATGTGGGAGCATTTGTCATAATACCTAGACATGTTGGAGGGGAAACCTATCATTTGGAGGTCAAAATACTATATTTCACCTTGATTTTTTTTCCTTTGTTGAGTATCATCGCTCCCCTATCCATATAGAGAGGAGGATGAACCCTTGTCGTMACTCATTGTCCAATTATAGAGGAGATATAATCTCATCATGTGCTCATTTTTGGGGGCGGAGATGAAGTATTTACAACTATCATGCCTTATTTTGAGAGGTGGTTTCCAAGATATTTCAGTTGGTTAGAGGTTGGTTCAAACTACCCTCTATCCAAGGCAAGGTCAATCTTGTTTGTTTATCTATATCCTCACTTGATCCCATCCTCTCCTCAAAATTATCATATAGGTGTTATGCCTCAACTCCTATATAATGGAGGCCATTCTTGGGTGAATAGCGGGGAATGAATTTAGGGTATCATATTGTTGATATCAAGGGGCTAGGAAGGAGACCTTGGAGGTTCTGCTACAACATCAACGTCAAGGTTGTAAATGATTCATTATTTATTGCTTTCCATAACATAACTTGGCATATTCCCCTCATGCTTATATTGTTCACTATATGCATGTCTATTCTTGTAAAATTCTATATAGATATATATTTTCTACTTAACAATATATCATGGAAGAAGGAGGTATTGCTTTGTTCCTTGCAAGACTTCTCTTGCACCAATATCTTAGACCTAAAGATCAAGGGTTGTAGCAGCGAGGAGAACCGATGGAAAAGATGTAAGTCATATATCCTTCTCTTCTCATTCAAATGGTTTATATATATAATATATTTAAGGGGAAAGTAGAAAACCATTTGTTACCTTCTTTCTTGGATCAAAGGAGTATTTATCCAAGGGGAGTTTCACCTATCCGCAGGGGAAAATTTTCCATAACAATGTGACCCAATCCCTTTCTCCAATCCTCCTCTTGATCTCTTCTTGGGATTGTTTGGGTACTAAAACCATAACAATAGTAGCTTAACCAAGCCCCTTTTCTTTCACTCCTTTTATTTGTTCATTATAAAGGTTGGAAACATTGTTAAGCACATCAAACCACTCACCCACAAAGTTGATAGAATTAATTGATCCATCCTTGATGGATTCAACTGCTTGTTTAAAGGCTTATTTGGAGATCAAGCATGTTTCTTGATCATGTGGTAGTTCACAAGGGTTTCACCATAGTAAAATTTCTTGATCAACCAAATTATTAGTATCTAATGGAGTAGAACCCTTTGGTTTTGGCTGAATTGAGGATACTTAGACTTATCCTACCCATTATTTTACCTTGATTAGTACTTATTTTGTTGGTATAGACTTTCTAATTGCACATTCTTGTTTTGCATGGCTTGATTTTTTGTTCAATCATTTTTGTTTTTTAGAAAATTTGGCTTTCATACACTTCAAGGAATCTAAAAAAAATATCATCCTTTCAAACCCTACACTAGTTGTATTGACTACACCTTTCTTGGGTTAATTCTTAGTTATAAAGGTGCTTGGTTGGTTCAACCTTCTAGAGGAAAATAAATTCTTCTCAACCTTAATAGAAACCTCTTGTGCATGTTGATGCATAAAAGAGCAATGAGAATCCTTCCTACAAAGAATTGCAAGACATTATACTTATATTATATGATATTAATAATTAATAGGTGGGACCCCTTAGGAGAAAAACATATAAGTTGATTCCCTCCTAGATAATATGACTTTCACAAAACAATTTGTGGTATGATTGATATTTGATGTTCTCACATGCATAAGTGGCTCCACAATGGTAATTGGTGATATTTCCATCATCATATTTCATTTTAAATGATGCAATATTTGTCAAAAGAAAAGGACCTCCAAGAGAAATTGTGTTGCATACTATGTTGCATACAGATGTGAATATGGTTATGAATGAAATATGTTTTAAATGATAAAAAGGATGGTCAATTTTTTCATATATCATCAATGATATCATAATAATAATAATAATAATCTATTTTTAAGCTCACGACCAACCCAGCACACCAAATTGGTGTATGAGACCCCCTTGTTTGTGGGACAAGGGACCCCCCTCCACCCAACGATTTGACTGGTAAATTCTATGAAGGTATACATACCCTACCCCCCTCTAGATTTGAACCTGTGACCTCTTAAGAGGAAATCCATGTTATTAACCATTAGGCCCACTAAGGCTGTTTAAAGTTATAAAGGTTCYGAAGTTATGCTAGGGCAATGGCGCGTAAGTATGAATGAACTCAAGATTACAATGAAAGTCTCATAMACTATAATTCATATTAATTGATGTTTTATTTATTTCAACTTCTTTAAAAAATAATGATGTTTCCTAACCGATAGTGTGTAACATGGGTTGATATATGACATAATATTGAATTTAATTTGGTGTTGAGTGCRCTCCACCGTGTAAGGTTCAGTCGGATGAAATTAATGGTTGGTTGATGGATGAAACAATGTGAGGTAAATGACATCATTCATTTCTCATTTTTAGCATACCTACTTTTGTATTATCATTTGTTTGGGATCTTGTCGCTGTTGTTAACTGTGGTTTTGGATTTTGGTGGTTTGTTGATATTTGGGGTTGCTTCTTCATGGATTTTTGGGAAAATTTCAATAGGYATGGAACTCTTTGGCTCTTCTACAATCAATGGTTTACTCTTATTCTGATAAAATTGAGATATTGGTTATTTTGTTTGCATGTTGTATGAGCGCTATGAATGTGCCTCTTTGTTCCTGAATGAAGAATTTTATGGGTTTTTTAATGGAATAAAATGACAAGTTGAAATGCAATGACATACACGACTTGGGTTTTGTACAGTTTTGAAAAAAAGAAGGTTAAGTTAGGTTCTTGTCAGTAATGAACACTGTAGAGCTACTTGTTTAGGATTAATGTCACTCTGGTTCCCTATCATCCACTATGGGTTTATTTGGTGCTCATTACAAGTTTTTCTTTCAAAATAAGTATTCAAACAACTGTTGTTAATAACCCCATTTTTAACTCCTGCTAGTTTTGGGCTTATGGAAATATTTACTTCACCGTATGATAAGTATTGTGGTATGGTTTAAAACCCCAAAAATATGATTGCATGAGGGTTCGTTTGGGTATTTTTTTATCATGGTTTTAACCCACATTGCTCTTTGTTTCCCTCATAGCCATGCTAAAATAAATCATTCCGTCAAACTCCCATTTCAACTTATCAATCTAGTAATCCCTTGAACAATTTTGATTTTCCTCATTTGGTTGTACCTAGTCTCGAACTACTTGAAAAATGGGTTTTGGTTCATAATGAGGGTTTCACTTTCTCCCATCTTCGATTTTTTTATTCTGTAATGGGTGGCTAAACTCGGGAGTCATTGAAAAACATTTATGGGTCCCTCGATTCAAGCATCAGATCATGAATTGCTTGTTGTTATTTACCTCTGCAAATTCATTTTATGAGTTTTGGTAACATGTTATTAGGATTGCTTGGTCGTCACAATCTTTTGGGAAATTCAGTTTTGATTAGAGTTTGACTTTATACAAGTAGAGGTGACAAATGATATATATTATTGGCTAAGTTTTCTTGCGCTCTATCACCTTGATATTGGATTCAATATTTCATAAATATGAGTTTAATGGATTAAATTTTTTATACAACATAGTTTAAAAGAGGTTTGCTCCAAGAATTGAAACATTGTGATTAAAAGGATTTTGGAAATTTTGTTCTATTAATTATTTTCCATAAATTATAAGAGAAAAGGGATGTGAACTTGTGATTAATTATTATAAGTATATGGTCTGATTTCATATTCCCATTCATCATACTCTACGTTAATTAAAAAACCCTCATTATTCCCAAATCATTTTATTCTCCCATGTCTTGATTCTCATAAAACAATTGATGATTTGAAGGATTTTAGGAGGAAAATTTTCAATGAGGATTATAGGAAGAATTGATGAAATTTGCAGTTATATGAGGATGATTATATGAGTATATATTATGTATTTCGGGTTTAATATTTTTTTGTATTTAGAACAGTATTCATAAGTTCCCTCTCAGGAATTCATTTTTCATGTATTACAAATCATGTCATATCCTGTATGTTATTATATCTCCCTGTTCTAAATGATTTTATGGATCAAGATGCAAATGCTTATGGTTTTTATATACAGAGTGATGAATTGTTTGCATTTACTCTAATGTGTGAAAGGAAGGGAGCCAATATTTCAATTTTATCTTTAGGAAGAGTATTTGATGATTGATTAGTTATTTTGATTCATACTCTAATTTGAATTTGCTTTCGATATGAGTTTTTTCAGTAGAGGAGGAAACAGGGGAAGAAATAATTTTTGGCAAGGAGGCCATAGGAGACCCATGTTTTCTATTCATTTCAATGTTGACCCATAAGAATTAAATCAATTGTTTCAAGATGGTTTTTTCAACCTAGTCAGTCAAGGAGTTTTCTAGCGTCATCCTAGACCTGAGAGACTCCCTTTCCAACCTCGTCAGAGTTTTTTAAATGTTCATGTACCTTCTCATGTTTCTGTCCAACAAGAAGTCCCCATCAATGATGGGTGGTAAGAAATTGTTCACCAACCTACAAATCATCACAATGGTTGGCCCACTGTTTCATTTCCACTTCATCCACCACCTCCATTGAATCAACATGCCCAACAAGTTGACCATGTCATTCCCCTTGTTCAGTCTCTGCATGCCAGTAAGAGATTAAAGAATGCCATCCTTGAAATTCTAATAGATAAATGCAAAAATGTGGCTTATCACTCTAACTCCTTTAAAGAGTCCTCATAATCTATCACCTCGCATGCCCAACAGAATGATTCTCAATCTCCAGTTCTTAGTGAAATTCAACCCCAAGGGTCAAATCAGCATTTTGTTGAAAGAGATAAATCAATAGAAATGGCATACAAAGCAACAAGTAGTGAAAAGAGGTAGACTACCTCACACAACAAATATGGTTTTTGAATTTCATGTATGTTGTATGAAGGTTTAAATTATGTTTTGACTTTTATTTTTGAACAACATTATATTACATTTTTGGATGGACCACATATATTTATTTATTTGATGGAAAAACATTTTAATTATTGGCAAACATGTGAATGATTTTGGGAGATACAAGGGAACTTTAAATTCATGATATATGAGTTATTTTGGTGGAATATTTTATTATTTGGATAAATTGTGGAGCGGCAAGGAGAGAATTAAAACTTTAAAATATTTTAAAAGGAATTAGGGGGTGCCACCTATTAGTTATTATTCAATATACCCTTTTTATTATTTATCATTTTACTATTATTATTTGTCCCTAATTGGTGTTAAGTCAATTAAGACTTAACTAAAAAGGTAGTTGAAACTACCACAACTTATTTTGAAAGAGATAAAATCTCATCACAAGGAGGGGAAAAAGAGAGGAGAGAAAGGAAATGATTTTATGATATAAGGTCTTCTCTTGTATACTTGTGAGATTATCATTTTCATTCATTTTGAGTTTTCTAGGAATATTAACCCTCTTGTTGAGAACGTGGTCATATGAAGGTAACAAGATTCAAGGATTGATTCATATACTTCAGCAACTTGTTATTGAAAGGTTGATCATTTATCCTTGGCAGTCTGTGTACTATGATCTTTTTATGGATTAAATTTCACTATTGATAGGGAGTATTTTACAGAGTTAGGAAATGATGCTTTTGTGTAAAAGTTGATCTAGATATTTAGCCTTTGTCTTCTCTTGTTATGAGAGTATTTTTGTATGTTTCACATCAGACACCTCTAAATTTGATTTTGGTCCACACCCTCACAGGGGTTTGAAAAGAGGACTCTTATTGTATCTCAGAATGAAAACAATAAACAAATCATTTTGTTGGTTTGGTCTCACTTTATATTTTGCTGATACTTTTCATATTTGGTATTTCATTTGTTTCTCTTTCTAAAACATCATATATATATATATATATATATTATATTTTATTTCTTTTACACAGTTAATTATCATAAAATAACAACATTGATACCTTGTAATTATTTCTCATGAATCTAATGATAATTTTGACTTAGGCCATAAACCCCGAGTGACAATCCCAATTATCTTACCTTATCCTATTAAGATTCAAAAATGTTTTAGTAAGGTTTTTCATACCTTTTCCTCAACATTTATTTGGCGTCCATACTGGGGACATCTTTCCATATCTCTATGGTCATTGTACTTTATTTCTGTAATTAAATTATTTTGTTTATTATGCTTTTTTTTTTAATTGATTGATTCCATGACTGTGCATGTTATTAGACAACCCAATATTGGTGATGGTCTTGAAGATCAAACTAGTATTTCTTTAACCCTTTTTAATACCATTTTAGAAACAAATAACACTAGGTCTAACCTTCACCTCTCTTGGGGAGTCATTTCCAAAAATATTAGAATACGAGAACAATGGGAAGCCTAAGAAAAGAAACCCAAGAATCAACCTCTTCATTGAAGTATTTTTCATATGTCCTTTAGCTCTCGTATCTCTTAAAGAACAAGAGGGTTGTCACATGAAAACCTTCCTATATCTAAGATAGGAAGGAGAAAGGTTGTCATACGAAGCCAACACACTTCTCTTCGTCAAACCTTATCCATTTAAGCCAACCCTACCCTACCTATTGTTCCTTCATTTCAAATATGACATCTTCTAGTGGCACTAGTGGTACTAGGGGTTCCTCTTATTCACAATCCTAAGTTTCATTTGTAATTAGGAGTATCTTTAGCCATCAAATTTCAATTCAACCTACAACCAATCCAATAAAATTCATTAAAAAATATGGATTATTTSAATTCAAGGAAGATGCTACCACCACCCCATGGCATGTATCTTCTCCCTTGAATATTACACCATTCTCTCAACACCTTGCAAAGTTTAAGGTCCATCTGCCTAAGTTTTCAGGAAATGGAACTATCACTACGAAGGAACACTTGGTGTCCTTTTCTAATGTGTGTCACAATATATGAGCAAATGACAACGATACTTTCATGTGCTTATTTTCCAACTCTCTTGAAGGGAAGGAAGCTGCATAGTTTTTTGAATTACCCCCAAAAATCTTCTCTACATGGGAAGAATTGGTATATTGGTTTAAATATACATATGGACAACCTAAAAGTCCAGTTGATCAACTATGGGAATATAATAATATTACTTATAACAATATTGAAACTATTAAATCATTCAACCTTTGTTTCACTAAGTTGTATAATCAACTTTCGGAATTGATCTGCCCCCATAATTAGGCTGCTTTCATACATTATTATAATGATTTACCTTCTTCCTATCGCTAGAGATTGGAATAAAAGGCTATAGATAATCTTGGATCTACACTTAAAACTTGTATGTAGTATGAAGAGTAGTTAGAAATAATGGGTCTTCCTAAGGGAGATTATGTCAAACAAACCGATATGTATGTAGTCTTGCAACTTATGTAAGATATGAATAATAGAATGGTCACTTATGAAAGGAAAGGAATCGCTTCCTCTTCTTCTCCTGCTAAAACTTCTTCTCAAACCGCTTTTAGGAATACAAATGATAATCCCTTTCAACCAAAGGCTATTATGTCTAGTGCTTGGTGTAATTTTTGTGAGCAAAATCATGACGAAAGAACTTGTGAAGTTAAAAGGAATGCTAAAGACAGAATCTTCGGTAATAGGTCTGATGCTACAATTTTTGTTCTATATTGGGCTCAAACCAATGATGTTATGGTAGTTAATACCATAAATAAATCTTACCCCAATACAAAAAAAAATCGATCCACCCCTCACTACTTCTGCCCCAAGCACATCATCCCAAGGAACTGATTCCCATGCTATCAAGACTCCAAATAGTCAAGGGACAAATTATTTTTTTTGTCCCTCTAAACAAAATATCCTTAATCAATTGGCTAATATTAAATCATATTCTTATCTTTTGGATATGGTTTCCATTGTGGAACAACAACAACAACATCTTAAAAAATTATGGACGGTAAAATTTCCACAATAGCCAACTTGACTGAAAATCCTGAGGGAGATGATTCAAATGTAAATAAAATAGGTGTACATAACTTTAAAAATCCTGTAAAAGATCCTCCATTTTTTGATTCTTTAAATATTATGGATAAAATAGCTCACTACTGCCTCATAGATGGTGGATATGCTCCAAGCGTCATGTCAAATATTATTATGGAAGATTTAGGCCTTTCCTGTACAAATGAAAATGAAAGAAGTATGTTCTCCTATAATAATCAACAACAGTCTACCATAGGTGAAATCAAGGACATGACTATAGTACTCTGTGCACACCCTAAAATAAGAACCACCCTAAATATACAAGTAATTGATATGCATGTAACTAACTATTCAATAATTTTGGGTAGAGAATGGCAAGCCTTAACTGGTGGTTACCTTTTGTTAGATGGATCACATTTATCCATCCCTAAGAATGGAAAGAATATTATTGTACTAAGGGAAGGAAGGATTTCTTCCTATGTTAAAAGTGTTCCATGACCTAATGTGAATTTTATCGAAGAATACATGGGTGTGTATTCAATATTTGTTGATGAAGATGACTTGCATATTCAACCAACCGATTACTATGACGGTATGTGGCACATGAATTTCGATGGTTCATGCTCAAATGAAGGTAAAGGAGCTGGAATCATTTTGTATTCATGTATAGGAAAACTTAGTAATTTATCTTATAGATT
>JASDQU011311188.1:14694-24962 GCA_032191745.1 Picea mariana | reverse complement strand
TTATCTGAAGCAAATATTAAAGGTAAGGAATACAATACGAAATGAGGTCAACACTCATAGTGTTGTGACCAAGCATTTTTCCATGGCAACCTGGAACTAACACACGAGGTTTCTCCTTGAGGAGGTGTTAGTTGTATCAAAGCATTTACCTCTATATGCTCACATGCTATCAGGTATAATACTTTACAAAGACTGCTATCTCAACTATAGTCATCAACTTGCCATGTGTACCTTTGAATCTTATTAATCTTGATTAGTCAAACCTGGAGCCTTGTCCTCAAGAATGAGTGCTTTCTTTTCTTCCAGGTCTCCTTCACTCAAGTGACGAGTGCTTTCTTCAACCTGTCTTCTGTACTGAGACAATACACTATTTTGACAAAAGTTTAGGTTAGAGGATAAGCTCTGTGATCAACTTTTAATCCTTCTAATAATTTGATCATAGCCTTCAACATGCAACACTAATAATGTCATGACTCATGACAAATAAATGCATATCAGAATAATCACACCTGGGTTGCATCATTCCTATGAATGTGTTGGATCTTGAGATCCTTCTAGATCTATGGCAAGAGATCCCTTCTCCTGCAAATNTTAAACATATGTGAGTACATACCTCTGATGGCATTTGCAGGTAGTGGCTCCATCTAGTAGTAGCGGTAATCATTACCAACTCTTGAGAAAACTTCAAGGGTGATTGCAACTGGTTCTACGGCTGCAACTGCAACTGGTACTGCAACTGCAACTGGTTCTGAGACTGCAACTGCAACTGCAACTTAGGGTTTCATGAGGAAACCCTTATTTTTCAAACTTCGAATTTTGAAAATCTGATCCAGGGGATAGATGCGCTGAGTTGAGGCGAGTATGATGGTGTACTCAGAATTTTGAAAACCCAACTTTTACCCCCTCAAACTTGATCTGCGGATTTCTGGACTGGTGCTTCTGGTACTTCTAGTACTTTGGTACTTCTGGTACTTTTGTGAAACTAGGGTTTCACTTTTCGGGAGATCCAGGCACTGAAAAGGTGCGCTGAAGGTGCCAAAATGATCCTTGGGGGAGGGCGCAACTTTCTAGGTGGTTTTGAAGCTGAAAGGCTTCACTTTTGAAAAACCCTAATTTGCAGGTACTGCAACAGTGATGTTTTTCCTCTTGCGAAATATGCTTCCTTTAGGTTGGCTCTGATTCCATGTTAATGTTTATGCCATTATTATAGTTCTTTGCATTTCTATAGATAACAACAACATAAGAACAAGATCATTGAGAAATACACATTCACAAGAGACACAACATTTATCCTGTGAAACCTTTTAGGGGAAGAAAACCCAGCAAAACTTCCTTAGTATAAATAGCCAATATAATGCCAAGAGATCTTATGCTAAAACAGAAAGTCCTCTCCCAAGATATGCACCACTCTCTCTCTCCTTTGCCGGTAACAGATCAGAACTTGTCTCTCAAACTGAGCAAGTGAGTTGTGATCAAATGAGGCGGTAGCCTCCTTTATTTATACAAGTTCTGGCACGTGTGAAGTGTCTCTTCACTGATAGGGCCGACTTCTCAATCTGGGTGGGTAAATCGACCTTTATTATATTTCTGGGTCTCTTAATTAACGGCTGGGGTTGACTTCTTATTCTGCCTATTAGAATTGTCTTTTGACCAATCCGCAAAAGGGGATTTGGTCCTATTACAATATCCGACATGATCAATCCACAATGGGGATTGATCCTATGAATAAAATATCAATAATAATAAGAATACTCTTTGCAGTTACATTATTTCAACAATGTCACCTAAAGGTAACCATTTCTTGGAGGAAAAATGTCAAGAATCTAAGGGCAAGGTAGTGGAAGAACGCAGAGAGGGACCTCCTTGCATTCCTTTGAAAACAATGAAATCTCCCTTGGATCTTATTATGCGAACTTGAAAAATGAAGCACTTCTCATCCTCAACCTCCTACAGGGAACATGTAATGTCCCTTTTCGATTGGGGATTCCAAAGAGGAGGGATTAGTAGTCTAATCATCCCCTTTAGACTATAGCCAGGAAGAAACAAAGGAAAATGTTTATTTGATGTCATTTCACTAGGAACATGTTATAATTTGAAAGTGACATTAAGTGACTAAGTGGAATAAGGTAATTAAGCGCTTAAGTGAATATTAAATCATAAAACTTAGGAAAAATGTTTAAGTGAAAAGTCAACAAAGAATTAGGGTTTTAGTGGATATAAGGAGAGGAAAAGTGACCTAATGGCTCATTATTGATGATTTGAGAATTGAAACCAGAGCTCTGAGGAGAAACCCAAATTCAGGCAAATTTGAGGATGCTTGTGGATTCTAGGAGGAAGATACTGAGGGATTGGATTCGGTGTTGGGAGACACACCCTAGCCAGTCGGGGAGATCACACAGGTTTTCCATTGCTTTCATTATAGATCTACAGTCAGATTGAGTGTGGAGATCAGAGATCCAGCTCGAAAAGTCAGATTCGAACATGAGTTTTGGAGGAGACATCAGAGGTATAGTGGGTCGCTCTTCCTGAGGTGGCCTAGCAAACCTAAACCCTCAGAACCCATTTGAGATCAGGGGAAGGCACTTCATTTGAGCCATGCAACACATCTTTCCGAGCCTTCTAGCCATCAGGGCGTCACATTCAGTCAATGGAGTTGTAGTGTGTTTGACAGATAGAGGAGAGATCACAGATTCTCGGATCTACTCATCCAGAGGGCTAGTGAGGTAGATTCCTAACGACCCATTGGAGAGGGAGGTAGGGCCCTCAAATCGAGACAGGTTCCATCAGATTCTGACGGTGGAATCTACTTGGGCGACTTTTTCAGTGGAGTCAACATGAGGGCATTCCCAGCAGTTGGACAGATTACTTCCGACAGTGACAGAGAGATCCAGGAGCCTAGTAGCAACAGATCCATCTAGGGCGAGTCTTCTAGGGAAGAAGGCGACTTCATTGGGACAGGTCTCATCAGATTCGAAGGAGTCTTGCTCGTGCATGCATCAAATTCGTCTTCCGACAGCAGATCCAGCGTTGTATGCAGTAGTAAACCCACGCATGTCACAGATCGGGCTTGCATGCCAATGATCTAGCGACACATGGTAGTTCTAGGTATTGTTCCATGCTTTTACTAGTATTCTACTATAGATCTAGTCATTTGAAGGTCTAATTGAAGATTGGTTTGGTTAGTTTTACATGCTTGCAGTTTGTGTGTGAAGTTTTGTACATGCATGTCATTATTGTAATTGCTTAACTATTCAATATATCTTAAACAAGTTGTTCCACTTGAAACTGCATGCAAAATCACCATGCATGTTAAATTCAAGTTATCAAACATAGTCAGAAACCTAAATAACCCATTCAACCACCCAAAGAGTATCAGATCTGCGACAGACAAGGTCAATAGAGAGTTAATATCCAGATCTGCAGATTTGGGATATTACAAGTGGTAACAGAGCTTTAGTCCTGCTAGCTTGTGACTAAAGTTTCCATGAGTTTAGTAGAGAACCCAGGTGGCCGTGAGCATGTCGGTGATGAAATCGTCACTTACAACAGGCACATAGAGAGGAGAGGACCAAGATCAGATTATCCCCCCTTTCCTCACAGTTCAGAGGATGAGGAAGAGGCACAACGAGAAGCAGAAAGAAGTGCAGAGCGTGAGGCAGAGCTTTAGGCAGAGAGGAGGATGGGAGATAAATATGAAAGGCCAAAAGGTAGTGGCAAAGCACCCATGGACCCAAAAGTGGCCTTCATACAGGTTCTTAACAATTTGGTGATCAGTCAACAGGCCATGACTCAGTCTTTGGCACAAATGGCAGATAGATTGGCTAAAGGGGATATTCCAAGAGCAAATGTCCTCCATGCAACACAGGGGAACTCAGGGGTAGGTCATAGACCCCATTCACCTACTCGCACCTACACATCAATGAGTAGGATTCCCAGGCCACTATTCCCTGGCTTTCAGAGGGCACTTCCAACAACAACACAACAACCAGTAGCACAAAGATCGACCACACGGGCAAAGGATATTGCTGATTACAGGAGAGAGTATGTATCCCTAGGGCCAGAGTTCCATAATGACATGACTTTACTAGGGTATTGCGGACTTAGACTTAGGAACCGTCCTATAGATCCTCAGAGGGGAGGACAACAACAACAATAGGGACATAACATGGAGTTCATTCGAAAAGTAGGGAAACTCACTATACCCTCTTTCGATGGATCATCCAAATGTACTGCTAGAGCTTGGGTACAGAAACTCGACACATACTACAAGCTCAACCAAATGACAGAAACTGAAGCCATCAATTTCACTACTTTGCATTTGGAGGGAGAGGCCCACGAGTGGTGGCACCATGGACTAGTAACGTTGGGTCATAGTCACATCACCTCATACATGGAGTTCACGGAGAGACTTATGGACAGGTTTGACAGGAGGGATCCAAAGATCCACTTCAGGGACTTAGCCCAGTTGAGACAAACTGGTACACTTGATGCATTTATCACAGTGTTTCAGAGAATAGCCGTGACAATGACAGACATTTCAGAGCCTAGACTAATCATGCTTTTCACAGAGGGTCTCATAGAACCCTTGAGAGGATGGGTGAAGGCCTACATACCTCACACACTACAGGATGCCATCCTACGCACTAGAGATCTAGTAGACTCAGTGCCGAAAACCAAAACGTTTTCCAAACCCTTTGTGCCATAGAAGGACCGGGATAAGAAACCATTCCAGAGAGAGTGGGAGGGTAAGGAGAAGTTGGATGATGATACGAGGCGTGAGCTTATGTGGAAGAAGCTATGCTTCAACTGTAGAGAGCCATGGGTCCCCGACCAAAGGTACATGGGCAAGGGACAAATCCACTACATTGAGGTTGCAATAGACAGTGATGAGGAGGAATAGGGTTGTTAGGCACAGGACAGTGAGTCCACTAGCTCAGAGGAGGAGCCATTGCATGAGAGGAGCAGCCTCCAAGGAGACCTCCGACAATAGTAGGGGCACAACCACCGATAGAGCCACAACCTCGCAAGAAGACTAAGAGACGAGCACCGGTGAAGGGATGAGTCATAGCGACCCTTTATGGAGTCCCTAGGTATGACACACTCAGGATCAGAGGGACTATTCAGGAACATCATGCCATTTCCTTGATATGTGGTGGGGAAACCCATAATTTCATTGACGCTGCACTGGTGGCTAGGAGAGCAATGAAAACCAAGGAGTTTGAGGGTTTTGATGTTGCAGTAGTTGATGGTCACACGGTAGTGTGTTTGGATCGAGTTCCAGACTTAGAGGTACATCTGGGAAACTACAAAGTGAAGGATACATTCTATGTGGTTGACCTTTCTGACACAGATGTTGTATTGGGAGTCCAATGGTTGATCACCTTGGGCAAGATTTCTACCAATTACCAAACACTTGAGATGGGATTCAGAGACACTGAGGGGAAGAAGATTGTACGGAGGGGTATGTCGACAGGGGCACCCGGGACAGTGTTAGCAAAGAGGATGGAGAGGATCTTCAGACATGGGGGAGTAGCATATGCAGTAGAGTGTGTGATCACCACGTAGAAGGATTCAGACAGTCGCCAATAATATCAGGTAGAGATCATGGCTTTGTTGAGTCAGCATGAGCAGGTTTTTGGTTCGATGCCGCCAGGGAGACCCCCAAACAGAGGGTTTAAGCACACCATCGAGATGGAGATCTCAACAGATTGGAAATCACACTTGTTAGTAGAGTATTCCAAGATTAAGTTCGCATGTGAGTTATTGGACGTGTTGCTGCCTTTATACACACCTGGGTAATGTGGACGAAATCTTCAATCCACTCGGTGTGTCCTTGGGGGCAAGTTAGAGTTAAGGTGTTGTCACCTAATCCTCAACTCCTCTGTCTAGGTCAACTCCTAGCTAAGCCAAGGGGGTAGTCCCTAAGAAAATGAATTTAAGGCTTTTAATCTATGAAGACTAAAAGTCAAATTTAATCTAGGAGTTTATTATGGAAATATCAAGATTTGCATCAACAACATATATGATTCAATTATGTAAAAATGATACACCTTGTAAGCCACATGAAAAAATATTCATACATTCAATATATATTTCAAAAGGAGATGACTTGAACCATATGAGCTTTTCGAAGTAAATGTGATGTTTTGAATAATGCCGCGTTTATTTTATCTCGAGTATTTTATTATGGGATTTGGGAATATTAAGTAAGTCTTGAAACCGTGAAGTGGGGATTAACGTCAGGGTCCCCACTCTTTGTGTGCAAAGTGTATTTGGCCTACCTTACTCGGTATTCAACAATCTTATAGACATGCCGACTGGGTGTGCCGTAGGTCCAACAAAGGAGAGAACGGATCTCATTAATGAGTATCCTCCCTGACTTAACACACTCCATCCAGATGCAGAGGCCTTAGACGTATAGCACTATAAGGCAGATTTCCCTAATTAAAACTAGCATGCGTTACTCAGGTCTGTTTCTGGGTCACCGAATACCACTTGAAAGTAGCAACGGGCTTGCATACGCGGTTGAGTAACTAAGGTTTATTCCAAATAATTGCAAAAAAAGAACTAGTCTAGCAATTAGTATTCTACAAAATGGAACTATTCTAAGATTGTTGTGGTTGATTTTTTAGAGTTGAAATTTAGTGATGTGAGTTCTTTTTATCTTTTTTATGCAAGTAAAACTGAAAATGCTAAGTGAACAAAACGAGAAACAACCCCAAAGCCAAAAAAGGACACCAACACTTGTTTCCCCTTATGGTGGGGGAAACGAAGAAAACACGAGCTTTGTGGCTCGCAAACTTATTTAATTTCTACACTACTTTCCTTTTGGGATGATCTTGATCTTTTATAGTGAAAAACCAAGGTTTACAATGTTTTCCAAGTAAAAAATCTGAACTAGATGGTTCATGGCAACTATGGGGGTTTCTGAAAGTGGTTTAATCTTCGAAATCCGGACAGAGCCTCCCCTTGTACCTGTTACTTCTGTGTGAGAACAACAAGTTATTAGCTTGAAAGATGGCCAAAAACACTTTGGGAAGTGTCTTTGGTCAACTCCAAAATATGCAAAACTTAACTAAGTAAATCTAGGCTAAAGCAAGCAAAAGTAACTAAGGAGTGAGAGCTCGAAAGCTAGCCTCCTTAGGGTCTTTTGGGATGATTAAAATCAGCAAGTAAAACACTCTATAATTTCCGAATAAATGATTTGAAAGCTCGAACAAATTTGCCTATTACTAGTCTCAAGATCCTACTATGAAGTAATAGCTAAAACGAGGCAAAAATGGACTAGATCTAGATAAAATATGATATTCTTTCAATTAAGATTTAGATCTAATCTTAACACATGCATGCAATAGATTTAGGATTGAATTTATCTTTAATAAATCAAATACTTCCTTGCATGCAAGCTAGTAACCAAAGGAAAAGAGATTTTAAAGAAATTTTTGAGTAAGAGAGGAAGATACAACTCGTTGAGAAAGAGGATTTGGGCAATGGAGTCTTAGAAATTGTGAAGAGGAACTATGTTGCTTCTTAGTTCTTGGAGCTTTCGGAAAGTGTAACCAAACCCATCCACATCTCCAAGCAAAAATGAGATGTTTGATCCAAGAATACCTGCATCAACTTGTTAAATATTTGGAAACACCTACAAGAAATCTCATGCAAAACATATTAGTCAACCAACACCTTTATGAAATGAAAGAGAATCTCAAGCAAATGAATTGTAGAATTTGCACATGCAACCAAGCTTACAAATTCAACCCTATGGAATAACAATATTCTTCTTAAGCCAAATTTAACAAAGCAACATGCAAATAACTCAAATAATATCACATCATGAATGTAGCAACATCAACAATTGACATTCACACATTGGAACACTCCTTCATAGACCTCCAAAGCCTTTTATTCAATCTCAATAGCAAAAGTATGATACAATACAATGATAGTGTGTCTTCCCAAGGCTCCAAGTAGCTTGTACAAGGGAAAGAGTGCTTTATTTATAACCTCATCGGTGACAATCCCAATGCAAACTTGTGTGACACATGTGGGGGGCGCACCTCATGATGGAGGGCAAGTGGAATGAGAGGTGGGGCGACTTGTTGCTCCTTCCATGTGCCAAGTAGCAAGGAAATGCCACTTGGCAAAGAGATTGGTGGAGGAGGGGCGGGTCACACCTTAGGATAGGGATCCCCCTTTGAGAATGCGCCACCTCAAGGGAGAGGTGCAGACCTCCTCTTTAGAATCTCACCAACTCACTTGTTTAAACAAGAGGAGGCCCACTCAACCACATATTTACCCAATAGGCATTTACCTTTGGCTGCCACATAGTCCTTTGTGCTTTATTCTACTTAAAACATGTTTAAACATGTTTCCCATAAAATAACACTTGCTGATTTTTTATGTCTTTTTTGGGTTTTGTGAGGAAAATTGACTTTTTAGTGACTAAAATCACTAATTTCACTCACCAAAGTGGGTGCTTAGGTAATGTGGGTTCTCTAGGTCCAAAAATGAACACCCCCAAGGCATATGAAGCCCCCTAGTACCACTTTTTTATTACAACATTAATTTATAATTAAAAAATTCTGTTTTACTGAAAATTTTTAATTAACTAAAAAATTAAAAAAACCTAAGGGAGACTTAGCACATTTTCATAAAACTTTAGGAGGATGTTTAGCATGGTAATATAAATTAGACACTAGGTTTAGATCCATGCTAAGGCCTAACCATGAGTATATACTCCACCTTTGGAGAAATTGAATGAAAAAACTCGGAAATTATAAATTGCTTGGACAACAAAATATAATTAACAAGTAAAAAAAAAAACGCTCCAGATTAACAACTCATGTCTAAGTCTTAGGTGGCTAAGATCGTTTACAAAGTTCATCATGCAACATTTCTTATTACAATTTCCCGGAGGGTATGGAAAATGTGGAAAAAAGGTGGTCTGATAGACCGACTGAACTTTTGACTTTGAATTTTGAACAAGGAGTTGTTCAAACTTTGGCAACTCGTTGGAAGTCCATCCTAGTGCAACTTGGTGGATAACATGACGGACATGTACAGGACGACGGGGATAGTCATAAATGAGGTCACCTTCTATAAAGACCAAGTCTACCTTGTGCCCGGATCTAGTCTCAAAAAGAAGATCTTGGAAGCAGCACACGAATCACCTTTAGTAGGCCATCAGGGCTTCTTCAAGACTTACAGGCAGGTCAGGGAGAGATTCTCTTGGAAGGGTCTTAAGAATAATGTGACGAGACATATCAATGAGTGTGTGACTTGTCAGCAGAACAAGTTAGAGTAGACACTCCCAACAAGGTTGCTTCAACCATTCCCTATTCCGAAGCAGAAATGGGAAAGTATATCCATGGACTTCATTACGGGCCTACCTAAGACTTAGGGTAAGGACTGCATATTTGTAGTGGTCGATAGATTGACCAAATTTGCGCACTTTTTCGCTATTCTTACAGACTACAACGCAATGCAGGTGGCAGAGTTCTTCAGAGAGATCTTCAAATTTCACGGGTTGCCACAGAGTATAGTAAGTGACAGAGACAGTCGGTTCATTGACACATTTTGGCAGGAGTTATTTAGATTGGTTGGTACAAAGTTGACACCCAACACCAGTTACCACCCCCAAATTGATGGGCAGCTGAGATAGTCAACAAGTGGATAGAGGGATACTTGAGGAACTATGTGAGCGAACACCAGAAAGCGTGAGTAAGGTGGTTACATCTTGGAGAGAACTGTTACAACACTACCTTCCACATGTCCATAGGTATGATCCCATTCAGAGCATTATAAGGATATGATGCTCCCACATTGATTGATTTGTTTTTTGGAGACAGTAGGGCTCCCAAGGCCAAAGATTGGATAGCAGAGAGTCAGAAGATTCTCAAGGTATTAAAGGAGATTCTACTGGTGGCGCAGAATCGACAGAAGGTGAATGCAGACAGACACAGAATAGAGCGTAGCTTCGAGGTTGGGGATATAGTATTCTTGAGGCTACAACCATATAGGCGGTCATCTTTGAAGAAGAGCGGGGTAGAGAAGCTTAAACCCAGATTCTATGGACCATACAGGGTCATACACAGGGTAGGTGAAGTGGACTACGAGTTAGAACTACTAGAGGGGAGCTAGATTCACCACGTGTTCCATGTTTCTGGCCTCAAGAAAGGTGGGACAGTTCATTAACACTTCTGAGGAGCTACCGCCTTCGGATGAGGAGGGACAGTTAGATTTGGTTCCAGAGGACATATTGGAGTTCA
>JASDQU011311187.1:11003-24968 GCA_032191745.1 Picea mariana | reverse complement strand
AATATCCTAACATAAAAAACAGCCTAATTTAGATGCCATGACCTTTAAATTATAACATATATAATATAATGAAACCTCGAGTGTTGGGTATCTAATTGTCTAATTAAATCATCCAATACATTAATTTCAATCTGGGGTACGTCCTTTTATTTCAAAGTTATTGTGCAAGGTATATGTAGGAAACAAGTTCCAACTAACACTGTTGTGAAATTAAACACTCGTTGTAGAGTAGATCACACTTGATTTAAATCAAACACACTTTCTAGGAATTAAACACACTGTTGAAACTAAACACTTGTATAAAAACAAATTCACATGTTTCCTAAAATCATATTACACTGTTAAACTAATCACTCTTACAGAAATCAAATCAATCCACTCTTGCATAAAGGAAATCAATCCATACTTGCAGAAGTAAAACAAACCCACACTTGTTGAAATGGAAGGAAATACTCAAGCTTCAAGAATCGTAGCTAAGTAACAACAAATTAGTAGCAACAAATCAATAAAATAAGAGAAACACAATAAAGATTTACAACATTCTATAAACTATGATTGAGTAGTAGAAATCCAACCTATATAAAAGCACTCAAAAACTTATGTAAGTGTAGCAACAATATTGGATTATAATTATGAAAGAAACACATAACAAATAATCAACAAACTAAGAAATATACTTACTAATACATCTGCAACAACCTTGTTAGATAAGGGGGGCTCTTCCTTCCTAACAAAGTGCTAGAAAAACACAGAGATCACATAGTCAGCTCAAATTCTCATGAATCCAACCACCCAACTTGCGAATCTTGTATTAATCACACTCAAGAAATTCAAGTACAAAACTATTGATTGATTATTGATCCCTTCTTACTGATTACTAAATTACTAATATTTTTTCATACATCAGATTGATTGCAAATTTACACATAAAATCATTGATGAGGATGAGGAACTGAACTTCAGACTTAGAGTTTGTTTAAACAAATTTGCCATTTTTTAAAACCATCTATAAAAGCAAATCTGAGAATTTCATCTATAGAGAACTGGTTGTAGCTCACAAATAGTGACTTAATTTGGAAAATGGCTCATGATTCACTCAATTGGGGTTGTTCTGGACAAAACCCATGTTCTAGATTTTCAATATTTGTCCTCATTTGCCCGCAAAATCCAATGCAAAATTGTATCTTCTTATTTGCACGTTTTTCACTGAAATCACTTGACCATGAGATAGAGCTCACACATTCCACCTAGGAATGAAATGAGGATTACAATTCCATGTCATTGAACCTGGGAACAAAAACCATGTGCCATATTTTGTCCACAAGGGGTACAACCATGCTAATGAATAAGGCATCCTCATAATTCCTGCTACATAAACCGTCATTAGTAAAATCATGCATAATAATCTTTAGTCTATTAAAAATCAAGGAAAATAATCATTATTAACCACTAAAGCATCGATAGAAATAACATGGTATTTTACGAGGAGTTACGACAACTTGATGGAAAATGAAGTGATAATTAGTAGTAAGAGTCAAAAGGGATAAAATGGAGGAATAGAAGTGGTAGGTATGGTGACATCCACATCCCAACATCTCCCCCAAACTGAAAATGTTGCATTTCCTCATGCAACCCAATACGTTGCATCAACCAAGATATAACAACCCATCTGCCTATTGTACAATAACCAACCACCATGGTTTCAAACTAAATACAATGCTTCTTCCAAATGGCACTTGGAACCTCTTCAAACAATGGCTCTAAAATCATATCTCAATTCATTGGAGTTGCAACAAATGTGATGTAGTTGCTACAATGGAGTAACAGGGGATTGAAATTTCCAAATTGCATGAAAACCATAAGGTGGATCAAGAATATTTTTGGTGGCATTATAGATCACCAGCTAATGCATTTTCCTATCAAAAATCACAGCAACCCAATACAAAAATTCTAAGATATAAAAAATAAGTTACGACAACAAAATTCTATTGTTGCAACTCCTGTAACAACAACTTCACAAAAGACGAACTTGGTTTTATTGAAATTTTGCAAGAAAGTTTGTATTGTTCCAATACTTCTCCACACCAAAAATCAAAGATACCCACATCATGGATTTCAAGAAAAATGTAAATTGGTTGTAGGTGATGATGGTCATTTTATTGATAACCGTGGATTGGATTGGGCTGAAACTTATTGGGTTTGTTCATCATAATATTATGCATTTTCTATCCAAAAATCACAAGAACCCAATTCACCAATATCAAGATTTAAGCAAATAAGTTACTACAAATTATGTTGTTGCAACTCTTGTAGTGTAGCAATTCGTCCTTTCTTCTTCTCCCCCAAATTGAAGATAGAGCATGTCCTCATGCTACATTGGATCCTTCTCATTTTCAAGATCAAATCATGTACAAGTATGCAACTTACAGTGTGAAATAATTCAAGCATAAGGAGGAGGATTTCAAATCAATAACAGAGAAAATTGACAATGATTTGAGACAAGTCTTGTTGCAAAGTTTCCTAGAATGGTGGATGAACCAAATACATAAGAGATCTCAAACCAAATGGTAAATGTCTTCAAAACATCTCTTTTTTCATGTAATTTCTTGAATTCTAAGAAGCAGTTGATGATTTCAATGTCTAAGAGAGTGCTGCCACAAATCTCAAAAAGAAGGCACAACTTTTGATGAATGAGGATTGAACAGCATCATCGATTTGTTCAAATAGGCTGCTACATGATAGCTCACAATTGTTGTTATTCAATTCTACGAGCTTTGTAACAGAAAGATATCATAAGCTATTGTACAGAACCCTGTCTTTGCCACATTGTCCATTTTGTACTAAATTTGAAGATGCACATTGTCATTTCCTAAATTATGGAGGATATATCTATGATGCACTTGGATGCACCCTTTAAGAAAACTTCTGGAAATTTGTCATAAGAACCCCATATAGAATAAGGAATGAGCAGCTAACTAATGATTGTATCATTTTCCAAACACCAAGAGAGTTGCATGTGGACTGAACATGGTTACAAATAAATGGAAAATCCAAGCTAGGAAGACAAAAAAAATCAGAAATTGGATTTTTTGTTTCCATGTTCTTATCAAATGTAAAAAACAACACAAGGACCCAATATTCATGATTGGAAAATAAGTGAGTAAAATTATCATGAAGTGGAAGAGATTGGACTATTTCATTTCATAGGAACTATGAGTCACACCATCAAATCTTAGCTTGACTTTAGAAAATATAAACCAACATATGCACCATGACAAAAGTCTTCAAATTAATTTCCATGAATTTTTCCATCCTTAGTAGCTAGTCCATTTCTCTGTGGGAAAGAACATGGTTCTTATTTGTTTGTTGGATCAATTTTCATATTCTTTCAGTATTCATTGTGTATTATACAGAATCCTCATAGAGAATGAGACTATCTCAAATTTGTCATAAAACAAAATTGTCATAAGAGGTTTCCTTGATTAAACAATTGTCAAAATCTAAAACAAATACTGGAGAATAGATTGATCATGGCTTGATGTTGAAAATTGAGGTTGTTGTTGGTGGAATGAAAATGTTTCTAGCTGAGCATTATGAAAACCTTCCTTAATATTTGAAAAAATAGGTTGCCATCAAACTGTCATGTTATCATGCTCTGGATAAAACAGAGACTATAGTGACCATCTTGATGTTATAAAGCAAAGACAGGAAAATACAAGGGCTCAAAGATCAATAAAACCCAAATCTGATTAAAATATACAAATCCAACCATTTATTGACCTTATGTTAAAACAACAAGTGACCATACCCAGCTTAATGGGAGAGTTTTGAATATTCTATGTTTTGAGTTTCACCATCAAATGCCTTGACCATATTTCTAAAATGATAGATAGTCCCCATACCATACAATTAGAAATCTTAGTTGATTTCTATTATTTGAAGATGTGAACCAATTAATCACCAATGAACCATGAAAATGAATCACATACCTTTGTTCTTTTCTACTTGGTGTATGGCAACATGTACTTGTGAAGAAATGGTTTGTACAACAGTTTATTCTGTTGCAGGTTCTTGTGGCCAACCTCTTCCTCTCTTCCCACAATTTCTTGATCTTGGACATGAGTAAAATGGGATTCCTCTTGGGTTGTTGTTAGTTATTGTGGAGCAACAACAACACATCTTATCTTCCTATTGTTGGTTCTTATGGAGCAACAACAACACATCTTATATTCCTACTGTTGGTTCTTTTGTATCAGCAAAAAAGCATTTTCTCATGTCTGGATGTAGGAGATGTTGGAACGGACTTGACTTGGGTGTGCATGAAGTGGAATGGTGAGGTATTATAATTCAATGGGAAAGGATGGGAATAGATGGAAAAATATGGCATGGACAATATTCCCTCCCCCAAACTGAAGAATTTTTCTATCCTAAAAAAATGGAAAATATGGTATGACAAATGGAAAATATGAGAAATATGAACATATGGAAAATGAAATGATGGTCTGAAAATAGAAGTGAATGAAATTATGCTTGGTGACTTTTCATGAAAATCTTTAATAAATCAAAAAATCCTGCTTAGTTTACCTGAAGTTTTACCTTTGTGAAAGCTTTGATTGGCATGGATGGACATTTGTTGAAGTTAATGTAGGTCAAATTGGTGTGCATCTGAGAGTTGAAAGTAAATAAGGTTGAATCTGATCTAAAAGAGGAATTGTGCAAGCTAAATTGTATGTATGCAATATTGATGGAACAAATTATGAGGAGGAATTTTGCTATAAACGAAGAGAGCTCCTTCTCTTATTCTAAAAATCATAAACTAAACCAAAATGCTAGGAAATATGAGCTTCAATCTTGCTATAAATTTTACAATGTTGTTGCAAAATGATGGAAATATCCATCTTCACCCCCCTATTGGTAAAGACCTGTCCACATGAATTAATTTTGTTGAATTTGAATGTGGAAAGGTCTCATTGGGTTACCAACCACTGATTACTATTGTTAACCAATGCGAGGCTTTCCACCAATAATGACAGTGGGAGCCAAAGTACCCTTGATGCATCCTGTCATTTGTGAATAAATTTGTTGTTGCCAAACCTCTTGTCAGATCTAACATTCAAGAGGCATTGATGCATCCCTATTGTTGTTAGTGAGAAAGTTTGTCATTGAGGCATGCAAACTTCGATGCATCAATTAATATTTGATCTTGAACCCAGATGATTTGTGGAATTCGATGGGACAAGATTGTCGAAAGGAAGGAATTAATGTATCCTCCATCAATCCAACACAAGCATTAAAAAATTGAAAGGTTTATGAAACAAAACCACTAAAACTGAGGGGGAACCTTACCAGCCATAAATCTAGTTTTCTAGTAAGGTCCCATCCTTTTTGTGCCAGAAATTATGGTTTTCACAACAGAGCATTATTTTATCTTTATTTTTTATTTATTTATTTTTCCTACACTATCCTACGTATACTTGAAAAATAAAATATTCAAGTATATGAATACTTCCAGTGGAGCCATTTGCGAAATAGGATCTCAAATATACATGTACCCAAATCTGAAAAATGTATCTTTATAAATGCTAGGATATGAGAGACCAACTTCCCTTGAAATGATGGTGCCAAGAATTGTTTAAGTATGGAATGATGTTGCATAATAATGATGGATTGAAACCAAGCTTCAATATAGTCTTTGTTCCGTTGATATCTCATAGTTGTTACACCACGAAGCTCCTTAGAAAACGGATCTTCCTGAGTGCATAAGATATTCAGATCTAGTGATAATGATGTAGAGGATCCTTCAACTTTTGTTTCCAATGTATTTTCTTCACCATATTTGTTGATCGTGTCTACTTGTTGATAAAGATTATAATTAACGTCATTTGAAATTATTGGATTTACATCCTTCCCGGGCCTCATATGGGTTTACTACAACATTGCACATTCTTCTTGCAGCAGTGTAGTTGAGGTAGAAAAGGCAGGAAATGTAGGAAAATTGTCCAGTTCATAACTGTAAGCATATTGTATTGCTTTATTATGGTTAGGGTGGGGGGTGGTTTGAACAGTAATTTTTGTAAGGCATGGAGGAGTTAGCTGAGAAGGTAAATGTAGCAGGTGTAGTTGATTGATTTGTGTAGTTGATCTTGATGTGCAGGTAGGATGTTGTTAAAGAGATGGTGGAAAGTATAAAGGATTGGTTGGTGTTGCAACATGAGAGAAAGTAGCCATGAGATCATAAGATGGGCCATTCCAACCTTGTGGAAAAGATAGGTAGGGGTGATACTGAGCATCCCATGGCTTCCATGGTATAAGATTATTCCATGATTGATTATGAAAGAAAGAAAATGGAGGGATAGAGTTTTGAACCATAAGGTTAGGCCACGGTTTCCATGGATTTTGTAGTGATATTTTTGCAGCTCCTAGATATCTTTGATATGTTTCTTTCATCCTGGGAAAGGAGGGGAAGCTATCCCTAGAATTATTTAAGCCACATATGCCACAAATTATGAGACTATCCAAAGGACAATCCCTTGTGATATGTTTCTCTTGGCACCGAGTGCAAAATGATTCTTCAGATTCCTCATTCTTCTTCTTATCCTACAAAATACCCAATTGTGAATTTAGATATCTATTAATATAATGATTTAAAACTTTCAAATAAATCATTGATTTCATCTCCTATAACTCTTGTTATTACAACAGATTTCAAAAATAGAGAAGAAAGTTCTCTAAAATTCTTACCAATCTTGAAGTTTCCTCTTGAATACCTTCTACATAACTCAAAAATATCATCATATGGTCGCTGAAATACATCACTTGTTCCCATTAGATTTAAGATTTCTAAAAATTTATCTTGGATCCCTTTGAGTAGGAGTGTTTTCAAGGTCTCTTTCCCCAACTGTATTTGTTTGGATCTTTGAAGGTTGTATTGAAAAAGTTCCACATAATCCTCCAAACTTTATTCTTATCCTTGTGTCATTCTGAAGATATCTTCACTGACCCTGCAATCATCTTGGTACCTTTTCAAGAATACATGTTTCATGTCTTCCCAATTTTGTATGCAATTACCACCGAGGCTCATGAACCATCAGAGGGTTGTTCCTTTTAGAGTAAGGAGAAAAATTTTCAACTTGTGAGCATTAGTACAATAATAATTCCATCTGCAAAGTACTTCAAATTGAAATAAAAATGCATTTGGCTCTTCATTTTCCAAGCCGTGAAAATTTGGTAGAGAAGATGGGTGAAAGATTTGCATTTGTTCCACTCCTCTTGAATCTATGATAGGGAATACAAAGGTAGCAATTTCTTTTTTGTTAGGTACTACATCTTTCTCACCTACCATCCCTTCCAAAAAAAAAAGAGGTTCTTCATGTGCTATCTTCAAGGATCCTTCTTCAAATGTTCTTGTCAACTTGTTAGCAGGATGGGTGGTGCTTACATCACCACTATGGAAATGATAAGTTTTATACTTTCATTCATCAAAAATTAAAAATGAACTATAATTGAATGGAAATAAAGAAACACCACACTTAAAGCAAATTTAATCAACTAAAAAACAATCATGCAACCTACATGCCCTAACCCATGGATTTTAAATTACAACATATATAATATAATGGAACCCCGAGTGTTGGGTATTTAATTGTCGAGTTAAATCATCCAATCATTAATTTTCAACCCAGGGTACGTCCTTTTATTTCAAAGTTATTGTGCAAGGTATATGCATGCAACAAGTTCCAACTAACATTGTTGTGAAATTAAACACTCGTTGTAGACTAGATCACACGTGCTTTAAATGAAACACACTTGCTAGGAATTAAACACACCGCTGAAACTAAATTCACACTTGTATAAAAACAAATTCACATGTTTCCTAAAATCATATTACACTGTTAAACTGATCAGTCTTACATAAATCAAATCAATCTTCCCTTGCATAAAGGAAATCAATCCATACTTGTAGAAGTAAAACAAACATGCACTTGTAAAAATGGAAGGAAATACTCAAGATTCAAGAATCATAGCTAAGTAATAGCAAAGTAGTAGCAACAAAGAAACAAAATAAGAGCAACACAATAAATAGTTACAATGTTGTATAAACTATGATTGAGTAGAAGTAATCCAACAAGTATAAAAGCACTTAAAAACCGATGTAATTGTAGTTGCAATCTTGGATTATAATTATGAAAGCAACACATAAACAATAATCAACAAATTAAGAAATATACTTACCAATACATTTGCAGCAACCCTGTCAGAGAAGGGGGCCCTTCCTTCTTAACAGAGTTCTGGAAAAACTCAAAGATCATATACTCAGCTCGAATTCTCATGAATCCAACCACGCAGATTGCCAATCTTGTATTAATCAAACTCAAGAAATTCAAGTACAAAACAATTGATTGATTATTGATCCCTTCTTAATGATTACTAAATTACTAATCTTTTTTCATACATCAAATTGATTGCAGATTTATACATAAAACCCTTGATGAGGATGAGGAACAAAACTCTAGACTTGGAGTTTGTTTAAAAAAATTGCCATTTTTTGAAAACCATCCACAAAGCAAATCTAAGAATTTCATCTTTAGAGAACAGGTCGTAGCTCCCAAATCGTGACTTAATGTGGAAAATGGCTCGTGGTTCACTCAATTGGGGTCATTTTGGACAAAACCCATGTTATAGATTTTTGCGATTTGTCCTCATCTACCTGCAAAAGCCAATGGAAAATTGTCTTTTATTATTTGCACGTTTTTCACTAAACTCATTTGACCATGAGATGGAGCTGACACATGCCACTTGGGTATGAAATGAGGATCACAATTCCATGTCATCGAAGTTGGGAATAAAACCCATGTGCCTGATTTTTTCCACAAGGGGCACAACCATGCTAATGAACAAGGCATCCTCATAATTCCTTAGCTAAACCATCATTAGTAAAATCATGCATACTAATCTTTAATATATTAAAAATGAAGTAAACATAATCATTATTAACCACTAAATAATTGATAGAAATAACATGGTATGTTACAAGTTACAAAAACTGGGTGGCAAATGAAGTGATAATGAGTGGTAAGAGGATTCAAAAGAGATAAAATGGAGGTATAGAAGTGGTAGTTATGGTGACATATCTATGTCCCTAATTTTGTATTTTAATCAAAAAACCAACCTAATTTATATTTCATGGTCTTGTCCCTTGGTTATGGAAGGAAGTGAAGATTGAGAAATAAAAGGTCAAACACGAACTGTGCGGGAGACACAGTGACTGTCACTGGGTTGAAGTAAGCAAAATAGCAGAAAAGCCGAAGTGAAGCACGGAAAAGCAATTCGTTGGATGAGGAGATCGAAGATGATGGATCAAAAAGGAAGATGGATCAAGGACAACTTAGCAAGCAGAGAAAGCCACCATTGTATGCTTTGGAGAACCACGCGAGAAGGGAGGAAAGACAGGCTAGTGAAGCCCTAAAAAGGCAGGTCAAGTTGACCTAGTGTTTTAGGCACCTAGGGTTTTGGGTAATTAGGATTTTGACACCTAGGTTTAGACCTAAGGCTGTCGGTGAGGGAATATAATGTATAAATAGAGGTCAAGAAGACCTAGGTCGGGTTAGTACTAGTGTTGGGTATTGATATTGATTGTTGTTGGTTGAGAGATTATTGTATTGTGAGAGAGAGAAGTGCTGAGAGTGAGAGCCTTTTGGTATTGTAAGATCTTCAGCTGGGTGCGAAGATCAAGTCCTACAGGTGGGTGCACAGGAAGGTGGGAGACAGAGAGAGAAGAGAGAATATCTATTGACTAAGAGCGCAGATCAGAACTGTAAGCTTTATCTCAATATATCATAAGCACAGTTCTGTGGATGTAGCCCTAGAGAGAGGGTGAACCACGTATATTTTGTGTCATATGTGTGACTGAAGCCTCGATCTCTATCATTGTTATACTATTATTTGCATTATTGTGTTAGATCAGATTTATAGTTGCGTAGAGTAGATCTAGTCGATAAGAGATATATGAATGTTGCATTATTGTTGTATTAGTTCCACTTGATATTCCCTTGGTTGTAGACATCTCTATCCTACAACCCCCCTCTTAGCTGCTTCGGGTGAGACTACATCTGCTTCGCAGGTGTTGCTGAAAGGGCCAGTAGCTAGGGCTTGTTGGTGCACTCTTGGAGTGAACCCTCGGTCTACCGCTGTGCCAACAAATGGTTCTATTGTTGGGACAGGAATATGTGTAAGGGAATGTCAAGGTGGTTCCCATCGAAGACGGATATTCAAAAGTGGATAGAGGATCAAGAGAGGGACTTTGCTGAAGCCCAAAACAAGAACCCTAAACTGAGTATTGAATATTGGCTACAATGATACATCTTCACTGACATTCACGAGATCTTCTTTGGAGGAATCCACCAAGAGTTGTTTGAGTGGTTGGCTAGGTTAGCCGATACCCAGTTCAAGATCATATCTAGACCTCTTATAGTTTGGACACCAGCACTGATCTAGAAGGTCAAGAGAGTTGACAACGCTGTATCCAGAGAGGTAGATCATTGGTTTGATAGTTCCATTGGATGGTATATCACTGAATTTGTTGTTGATAGGGTAGAATCATATAGCCAAGCCAAGAGATACTTTTTCAAAGGACCTAGAGGAAAATTTTTGCACTTTCTGAAGCTGAGAATCAAGATGTTGTTGCATGAAAAGAATGTCTTGAAGATACAGTAGATTGGTTGGACTTGAAAAGGCTAATGTTCATAAATTCAAATAGCGACGGAGACACAAAAGTTGGACATACACACAGTGGAAGAGTATTCATAGGGGTTCACCTTGAGAACTTGTTTAAGAAAAACTATGGAGAAGAGGGTTTCTACAGTGGAGAAGAGGTAGATATAACCGACGAAGAACATTTAGAACCCACTAGAATAGAAGAAGGGGAAGCTGAAGAACTTCACCAAAGCAAGCCAGAAACCTTAGGAACTGTACAGATTACTAAAGTAAGTAACATTAACCCTCCTGTTGTTTCAATAGCACCAAGAAGCTAGAATAGCCAGAACCACCAGAGTCTTCAGAGTGTTGTTACTAGCAACTCAGCCTATACTCAGACAGGAAGCCTAAGGAACTCTATGGCAGATGAGATGAGGCTCCCTATATTTAGGGGAGATGGATCTGAGGATCCCAATCAACACTGGTTCCTGTGTGAGGCCGTGTGGAATATTAAAAGTATCATTGATGAAGCCATCAGGAGAACCCATTTTAGCACTACGCTAACGGACCACGCGCTGAGTTGGTACATGAAACTTGTCCAAGGACTGGCCCAGCCTAAGCCACTGAACGAGATCAAGAATGCACTGATTGTAGAGTTTAAGAAACCTAATTCGGATTCACAATGTATTATAGAGATAAAAGAGATCAAACAAAATATAGAAAAACCTTTTTGGGAGTTCGACCAGAGATTCAAGACCCTAACAGGCCGATTAAATGTTCAGATCCCCGATGAACAGAACAAAGAATGGTTCATCGCATTGTTGTTACCACACATTAGAGTCCCTCTAATGAAGCATAAGATTTCATCGTAGGCAGAAGCTTTGGATATCTCCATGAAGCTTGAATCAACACCTATGGGAGAATCTAGCTCAGGCATGATCCAAATCTTGAGCTAGCTGACTAGTTTATCTCTACAAGTCGAGGATATGAAGAAGGACAAGGGGAAGGACAAAAGATAAGATATTTGGTGTGTAAGATGCAGATCGGAAGGTCATGATAAGAAACACTATTCCTTATTTCATGAGTATTTGGCCTCTGGAGTGTCGAGACCCTTGAAACAAGTTAACCTTCCCTGGTGCGATGTATGCAGAAATAGGCATCGCCTAGGTGAGTGTTATTACATGTAGAAGTATGTTCAGACACCCACAAATGTGTATTGGACATTATTTAAATCAGTGGGGCATGATGATCGAGATTGTAGAGATTACAATCTCATGCATGAGAGGTCGAGGGACATATACAAGATTCAAGGTGAAGTACAGCAAGAAGGAAACACTTCGCAATACAACTCTCCAGGGATAGGAAACTTCAATCCTCACGGTGGATATGGAGGATGAGGATGACGAGGAGGTATGGGCCGAGTTTGAGGACAAATAATATGTTATAACTGAGTGCATCTAGGACACTTGGCAAGGGATTGTCAGAATCCTTGCACAACCTACAGTTATTGTAACTCTTTTGAGCATGTCATAGAAGAATTCCTTGTGCTGCTGGCTAAGCTTCAAGAAAGATGAGGACCCCAGAAGAACCCACAAGTGCAACTGGTATATGATGAACCGTAACATACCCTAGACTCATTTTTATTACTCGAGGAGGCGTTGCTACAGGATAAGATAGAACAATCCAAAGAAAGATCGCAAAATTTTCAGGTATCAGGAAAGGTGTGGAGAAGACTCTGGCTTTTGATGCAAGGAAAGAAAGACAAATATTCAAGGAAGAAAGACAGGAGTTCAATGGGAACCAAGGATCCTCATCTAAAACATGACCATAAATAAAAAAGTATGGAATGCCTCAGGCATTTGATCAATCGGCTTCACCAAAAGAAGGAAAAGAGGTAAGTAAACTCATCATTTTTTTGTACACTTGTCTTAAGTTAATTCAGGATGAGAATGTTGTGCAAGATTTACAGAACCTAATCAAGCAGTATGAGATAGGAAAGGTAGACCCCTTACTAAACAGGGCAGTACACCAGATTGGTAAGAAGATAAGAACAAACAAAGAATTACATTTGAATGCTCAAATAGGAGAGTAGGATATAGACTATGTGGTCCTTGACTTAGGGTCGGAGGTCAATGTCATGACGAAGCAAACTTGGGAACTAATGGGAAAACTGAAGTTGATCTATTCCCCTATCAGGATTAGAATGGATAATCAGCAAGTTTTCATCCCATTTGGACAATTGGATCATGTCCCTGTGGACATCGATGGAGTTAGGACCTTTGCAGATTTTGAGGTAATAGAAATTGTTGATGATAGTTTCCCTTACCCTGCATTGCTAGGAATTGATTGGGCCTTCGACAATTCTACTGTTGTTGATTTAAATAAAAGATGCATGACATTTGAAAGAGATGGCCTTAGGGTTATTCCACCCTTAGATCCAGATGAGGGTTCACGATATATAGATCCTATCAGAGAAGAAGACCATGCATATGAGCTGGAAAACATATATAAATTAACAGTCAGACAGCAGGATTATATCAACCCTACTGCCAATGGAAATCTAAGTTGGCGAAGTGATATCGCGTGTTCATCAGATTCAGAAGAAGCGTTGGAGAACTGGAAGAACGAGATGTATGAAGTATCCACAAGGAGATGTTCTCGACTGACCAGAGAAGTTCATTGGATTGGTACAACAATACGTAACTTGCCTACCTTTGATGGTTTGAACCCTCTAGAAGCCTTCCTCTCATAATTTGAAACAAGTGTACCAGAACAACAGAGGTTGTTGGCTATGCATGAGGCCATGAAAGCTACACCGGCAAGATGGTGGGGGACACACAAAAGAAATATTACATACTGGACATAATGTTGAACCTTGATGATAGTGTGGTTCTCAGCACAAGTAGGAAGTTGCGAAGTGAGGCACACAGGTCGAACCTACCCAAAGGACCATGTGCGAAGCTACGAAGAAAAATGGAGTGACATTCCTATAGAACAATGGGTACACAAATTCATTAACATGTTGGACATGACCCCTATTAACTGGTACCTTCAAGCGGAGCTCCGCCTCATCACTGTATATTGGGAAGGTATGCTTTAGAATTTTGTAACCACATTTTTGTTTGAAAGTGAATTTCCTTCAGTAGATCAAGCACTATAGATTGTGAGAAAGAAATTATTTAAGGAGGTATCTAGCCTCCCTTTTGGTCAAGAAGAGGACAAATGGAATGCGCCATTCTAGAAACTACAGGGATGTTACAACATTAATGCCAA
>JASDQU011311185.1:7957-21006 GCA_032191745.1 Picea mariana | reverse complement strand
CCTTCGACATATCCTGATTTCTCCTTAGAGATGATGAAGGGGAGAATTGGTTTGAGCCTTAGAGCTATGACCTTGGAAATGATTTTGTAGATCACATTGCAAAGAGTTATGGGTCTGAAGTTCTTCAGATTTGTGACCCTTTCTTCTTTGGAAATTAGAGTGAATAAAGTGTCATTTTGTGCTAGAATAACTTTGCCTGAGCTGCGAGATTCCTCCACCAGCTACCACACTTCCTCCCTTAACATAGGCTAGCACGAGTGGAAGAACTCTGTTGTGAAACCATCTGGACCTGGAGCCTTGCCTATGGGTAAATACTGAATAGCCTGATCCACTTCTACTTGCGTTATTGGTGTCATGAGAGCCTCATTCCATTCTTGGGTGATTATAGTTGGGATATTTTGGGTCATCCGCTCTATTGCTGAGGTGCGGTCCACATTAGGTTCTGAGAGGAGATCCTTGTAGAAATCTTTCATCTCGTGCGTTATTTCTTGATGAGTTAACAAGGTGTTGCCTTGCGAATCATCCAACTTTGTGATGCGATTGATGAGGCATCTGTGGATCATGGAACGGTGGAAGAATTTGGTGTTTTTCTCTCCCTCATTGAGCCATTGAACCCGTGATTCTGTCTCCACGAGATTTCTTCCTGCTTGTGTATTTCTTCTAGTTGCCTTTTGAGTTCATTCTCCTGCTGCTGCTGAGCGATTGTGTATCCTGCATGAATGATTTGTCCCTTAAGGTTCTCTAGTTTTTGTTCCAGCATTTTCCTTTCCTGGAAAATGTTCCCAAATACTTCTTTGTTCCATTTGCACACCTGTTGTTTGAAATATTTAAGTTTGTGCTGGAAGCAGTACATTTTTGTACCTCTCTATGTTTCCGCAGTGCTCCACCAGTGACGGGCTAGCTCCTAGAAATCTAGATGGGAGAGCCAAAATTTCTCAAATCTGAACGATTTAAGCTTTGGGGTAGCAATAGTGTCAGCCCAGAGTTGAACCGGCTAGTTGTTCGAGCCTGCCTTCGGGAGGATGTTGGAATCTACTAGGGGGCCTTCCAGAAAGAGAGTTTTCGAGATGAAGAAGCGTTCAAGCTTGCATGTTATTTGTTGGTGACCTGATCTTTTGTTGGTCCAGGTGTAGGTGCCATTTCCATTCTCAATATCTACCAGTCTGAGGTTTTCTATGAGTTCCTGTAATTTTGCGTTGTCCTGCTCCAGGTGCTTTTCCCCCCCTCGTTTCTCCTCCAACGTGAGAATCATGTTGAAGTCGCCCCCTATTATCCATCACTTGCCTTCTGCTAAAGAACCTAGGTAAGTCAGGCTCTGAAGAAAGAGGTCTTTGTCTTGGATGTTCTGCGGCCCATAGGCATTTGTGATCATTCATTCCTTGTTTGAGCCTATGGATCTGTAGTGCGTTGTGATGGTACTTGGAGTGGAAAATCCCTGATCAAGGATGACTGTATCAGGATTATATAGGATGTCCATACCTCCTGAGGCCCCTTTTGAGTTCGTTTGACAGGATTCACAGTTATGCCAATATCTTTTGATGATATCTTTTGCAGTTTTCCCTGCACATTTTGTCTCTTGTATCAGGAATATATCAAGGTCTTCCATTCTGATGCAGTTTTGGAGAATCCTTTGCTTGGATTTTCCATTTAGGCCTTTGATATTCCAGGGGAGGATCTTCATACTTAACAATTTGGTGGGTGTGAGAAGGAGCTCTCTGAGAGCTTGTGAATTTGTCCTGAGTTGATCATATAGTTTCTCACCTCCTTTATTAGATGGTGAGCCGATTTTCTGCCCCGTCACTTGTTTTCCTTTTGGTGTCTTCTTGGATCTAGGTATGGGTCTATGTTGATTCCCATCCTGGAGGTGGCCCCTGCTGATGAGTCCATAAATACCTTGTGAACTTTCCTTAGTTGGTCCTCTGGTAACGTATGGAGATCCTTCTTGTTGAGTGCTTCTTCTAGCCTATCTAGGTCGATTTCTACAAGGTCCTGGTCATCAATTTCCATGATTGTGTCTTCTTCTCTTTCTGGTTCTTTCCCAGAGGTTGGGTGAGTCTATGGATCTACCTGATTTGTTGGGGTCTAAAGCCCTAAAGACGATTGATCTTCTTTGTGCTTGCTATGTTCTTTCCCCTCATTCTTGTGGGGGTTTTCCACATCTTCTGCCTCTGGAAGGCGATTGAGGGCTTCAAATGAGTTATTGTTCCAGTTCTTTTTGCCATTGCCAGTTGTGGGCTTCTTTTGAGCTTGTTTCCTTCGATTTTCAACCTGGGTGAATCCTTCCTTTGGTTTCTCTTCAGCTTCCTTTTTGGGGGGGACATTTAGAGGGTGGTCTCTAAAAAGGTGCCTGTGTTCATGGCATTTTCTGCATTTGAAAGGGATGTGTTCATAGTCTATGGTTTGGGTCCATTCCTCGTCTTGGTATTCTAGGGTAACTGTGCCTGGCAGAGCTTTGGATATGTTCATGTAGACACAGATCCTTGCATAGGAGGTGTATTTTCTCTGTTTGGTAGCTTCGAAAGATTTGACGTAGTTACCCAAGGTGTTACCTAAGCCCATTAAAATTTCCTCTAACCAAAACTCTTGAGGTAGGGAATAGAGGCGGATCCAAACCAGTGCATAGGCGAAGTTTTCCTTTTCTGGGTAGAAGCAATCCATCCAGAAACCCAGGTAGAGGCCAACCGAGTTGTAGAAATATGGTCCTCCTTCGAAGATCTGGTCCTTGTCCTCTAGGTTGTAGAATATTACTGTAAAGAATCCTTTGGAGCTTAGTTGAAGCTCATAGTCTCCCTTGGGGTTCCACCATGCCTTGATCCAACGAGCTAGGTCATTTTTTGAGGGCTAGAGACCTAGGAATTTTCCTATGAGGGCATGGTCTCTCATGCACTGYGTGTGCTCCCCTATCCCGASGGTTTTGATAACATACCTAGGTGCAACCGGGGCTTGGGGGATACATTTGTCGGGTAYCCAGACCCGCGCTRCTTTTGGATGCGAGGACTCTGCATCCATATTCGATTCCTTTTTTCCAACCATTTCTTCTTGTAGGCATTKTTCTCGCATGTGTAGAGGYGACTCAAAGGATGGACRACGCACTTTGGCATTCTYCGAGTCATTTGCTACGACGTTGCAGTAAGAGGGGGATTTCACCCCCCCTTCCATGCTCATTTTTTTGTGGYGTTCAAAGCCRCTGAGCAGCAACATTCARCGTGTACAGAGGARGTYAGAAGGGGTCAGGTYGGAGGGGATCTGGTACATTAAAGCACTAAACCTTGCAGGGTGCATGCAGAGGCTGATTTTAATCTTAAATTAGGTTATAAAATGAATTTTAATCTTAAATATAATAAAACATTAAGAAAATTTAMTYTTATAAATATGAAATAATTTTAATCTTAAATTTATTAAACAYGAAGAAAAATTAATCATCATCATTTCAWTTTTTAATCTTTTAAGAAAATAAGATGACTTTTAACCTTCTAAGAAAATAAAAAGAAAGAGATRACTTTTAATCTTCTTAAAAAAATAACTTTTATATAAATATGAAATGACTTTTAATCTTTTAAGAAAATAAGAGGACTTTTATTTTTCTAAGAAAATAAAAAGAAAGAGAGTAAGAAATAAATTTATATATATTTTTAAATTAAATCAAGAATTTAAAGTTAAGAAAATTTAATCTTATTTATAAATATGAAATGAATTTTAATCTTAAATTTATTAAACATGAAGAAACGTTAATCATCATCCTTTCAATTTTTAATCTTTTAAGAAAATAAGATGACTTTTAATCTTCTAAGAAAATAAAAAGAAAGAGATGAATTTTTAATCTTCTAAGAAAATAACTTTTATGTAAATATGGAATGATTTTTAATCTTTTAAGAAAATAAGAGGACTTTTAATTTTCTAAGAAAATAAAAAGAAAGAGTGTAAGGAATAAATTTCTATTTTCTTTAAATTAAATCAAGAATTTAAAGTTAAGAAAATTTAATCTTCTAAATATGAATTGAATTTTAATCTTAAATTTATTAAACATGAAGAAAAGTTTCTTTTTGTGTAAGTGAGTGTAGGAATCTATATTACTAAAAACAAAATATGATACAAAAAGTAGGGATCCTGATCTGCCTAGAAGGAAACTAGACCAGAGGGTCCCTAGTTGTGCAAGTTGATAGTTGCGATGAATGGTACTGGTCTACCACCGAGAGAAACCAGACCAGACCTTCCGTACCCAGTTTGAAAAAAGGACATAGACATAAAAGGAAGAAACTAAAACATCCCCCTAAACCAGAATGGGTAATAGATCTGAGCTAACCTGACTACGCCTGACATTACTACCAATAGACTACCAATTCACAAATTTGGAACTATGAGGTGTTTCAACACTTGGGGGTGCTCCTTCCCTCCATCCGCCTGGCTCTTGTTATCTTCCTTCTGAGCGACCATGTGAGTCTTCCTGATTTGGGCTGACGCGTCATGTCCATCGGTAGACGTGATGTCCATGTGATGAAAATAACGTAGGTAAAGGTGGAACTGAGCCGCTAACTGCTCCAGCTTGCATTTTTAGTCATTCTCTACCTCTACTAATAGTTTGATAATAGTTTCCAGACTGCTGAGGCACCACAGAATCTCATCCAACATTGACTTGTTTTCCTTGTTATCCCCCTATCTCGATTCTTCCTTTTCTGAATTCACTTTCCCGATCATCATCTTGGTTAGCCAGGCCATCTCCACCATTTTGTGGTAGAGGGTTTCCTTGGGTTTTGTGGCCCCCAGATTAGTAACCCAGTCCACTTCCTATACCAATGCATCCCATGCTTTACCTTTGCACTTGTCCTTTAATTCATTTTCCCATCGGGTGATGGTCGCCTTCCCCTTTGACGCAACCAAAGTGTGGAAGGTTCCCTCCTCATCTTTTGTTTCCTGCTCCATTCTTGTTAACTGTCACGAACTTTTCGAGACTTTCTTCCTAAGGGGGTTCCTCTTCCTGTGCGTTTGCTTCAGTCGCGCCATCCCGCTTTGCCTACCGCAAATCCTATTTTGGTTACTCGACATGTACCTCCCTTCACAGGTATTCTTACTTTCCCTACCCATGAAACTGTAATAACCCCTATTGTTGCGCTCCTTCTGTTTACGTCTATACCTACTTTCCCTCTTCTTATTGGAATTCCCCCGCAATGAGCCTGTACTTCCTATCATGGTTTGCCCGCGGTGGTGAGTGTTGTCATCATTTTTTGTTTTTAAGGCTCATATGATCATGATGGTTCGACCTTTATCCCTGTGCGTTCATTGCCCTTACTTGCTTGTGATCCGATTATGCTTCTCTCGTACCTGTACTTGGGCCTGGTGGATCGTTCCTGGTTATCACCAACCCCTCATGCCTTACGTCATTCATTTCACGTGACTTGTTTCCTGACCATTCACTTGTGCTTCCCCCACAACTCTTACTGGTGTATTGGCCTTGCTGTCAGTCATCCGCCTGCTGCTTAGTGTGATCTTGCATGATAATTGGTGACCGAGTGTTAGGCAATCATATTCTGCCCGGTACCCATTTACCTTTCGCAAGGCATTGCGATGTCCTCCTCGATGTGACCTTCCATGCTTAAGCTTCATTCATGATCTTTTGCAACCAAATGGTTGTAGTCTGTTCTGAGTTGCCCGCTCAGAATGTTGATCCAGGTATCGTCTAGTTTTGGGCCTTCCTTTCCGACCCCCTTATTGGCAAGTATGTCTGCTAGAGAATTCGTTGACCTGCGCACCCAATGCAACTTCACTGTATTCAAAGTTTTCATATGCTCCTGGATTTTATGTAGGGAGTGCAAAGTGCCAGTGTCGCTGAACCTTGCCCACTCTGGTGCCATTTTGGAGTCTTTTCGCCGTGTTGATAACCAAGGTGGAGTCTTCCACGATGGTGTTTGTCATCCTTTCACGACTTAGTATTTCAAGGCCAAGCTCCAGGGCTCCAAATTACGCCGCATTTTTGGTTGAGTTTTCCACGCTCCCAGTGTACATGCGGATGATATTGCCACCACTGTCTCTGATCACTCCACCTGCCCCTGCCACTCCTGGATTTCCTTTTTCCGCCCCATCAAAATTCAGTTTGAGGAACCCTGGTGGAGGGGGAGTCCAATTGCGGGCTCCTATCTGGAGTTGTGGATCATGCCCCACAGGTATGTTGTTGCACCATTCTTTTAGATGGAAAAAATACAGGATGCGAGAGTCTTGGTATGAAAGTTGAGAATTCTCCTTGTTGCAGTTGCGGCTCTACACTGTTTCTCTTATTTGAGAGACTATTGCATCCTTTAGGCTTTCTGCCGGTAGGATTTTATTCCTAAATATGCGTCAGTTCCTTTCTTTCCAGATTGCCCAGATGATCATCCCCAATGTTAGATTCCAACAAAGGTTCACCATTTCATTTTCGTTGTAACTCTCATTCCAATTTTTGATGGTTGCACTGATGTTTCCCCGAACCCTATTGGATTGGCGGTAGATGTCTGCCACCCAATCCCAAATATTTGTTGTGTAGTTTCATTCGTTGAGGAGGTGATCAGTTGTTTCCTCCTTGAATTGACAGAGATGGCAATGAGAAGGACCTATGAAACCCCTTTTCATGAGTTCTCCCAGGTTAAAATTTGGTTGTGTAGAACTAGCCATTCAAACATTTTGATTTTTGTCCATTTGGGGCTTTTCCAAATCTTTTCCCACTGTTTCTCCAGGTTTTCTTAGTCCTGGCCCGTGATGTAGTACTGTGCTTCTTTTAAGTTGATTTTTCCCCCATTTTTCCTACCCCACCTCAATTGGTCATCTTCTTCTGAGACCCCAAGTTTCCTTTTCCCGATTTCCTCCTCCACCTCTTTTGTTATTGTTTCGATCCGGGATCTATTTTGTGGATTAAGCTTGTCCCAGATCCTCCATCTGATGCTGCCATCCCTTTGCTTCCAGTATTGATGGATTTTTATTTTGCCTTGCCCAATCATTTCCTGTTGGAGCTCCTCCCTGTCCAAATTTTCCATTCTGGGTTCCTGTTGCCAAGCGTCTTCCCAGAACCTTGTTGTTCTACCATTTATGACTTCCCAAAAGCTATGATTCTGGATCTAGTTCTTATTTCACCAAGAAAGATTCCAGATAGTCAATCCCTCCCTTGTGCCCATGAATCGAATTTTCTCCTGGTCGTTGATGTTCGGGGCATACTTGGCCTTCCAGAGGTTCACCCACGACACCGATTTGTCTTTTACCCATCTCCACCAGAGCTTTTCCCTGTAGGCCTCGTCGCTTACCTGTGGGTCTTATAACCCCAGGCCACCTTTGCTTTTTGGTCTGCATACCTTGTCCCATGCCACCAAGGCCCATTTCTTTTTGTTTTATGCTCCTCGCCATAGGAAGTCTCTTTGGATGGCTCTAATATTTTGTAGTATTCCTTTGGGGGATGGAAACAATGACATCGTAAAAGCCAGAATTTCTTGTAGAAATGATTTGGTGAGGATGAACCTTCCAGCCAAGTTTAGAGATCTGTACGTCCAATTTTTTACCCTTTTTTGCAGTTTGCTGATAAATCCTTCCCACATAGCATTTTTGCAGGCTCTATCCATCAGGGGGATTCCCAAGTATTTCGTTGGGAGCGTTTTGCGTTCAAACCCCAGAATGTTGGACAAGTTTCTTTGAATTGTTGGATTAGTGTTGAATAAATAGATCATGGATTTGGAGTGGTTGATTTCCTCCCTCGAGGTTTCCCCAAAGTCTTCTAAGATTCTTTTATAAGCCTTTGCTTCCTTTACAATGGGTGTGCCATGGAGCAAGGTATCATCAACGAACTGTTGATGTGTGGAGGTTGGAATGTTTTCAAATAGTTTGAGGCCTTTTATTTCACCAGTTGTGGTTGCGCTTTTTATGCTTTTGCTTAGCCCTTCCATCATTAGAATGAACATGAAGGGGGAAAACAGATCCCCTTGTCTTATTCCTCTAGATGGATAGAAGGGTCTAGTTGGGTCTCCATTGATTAGCAGTGAGTAGCTTGTTGTTGAGACTAGAGTGATGATCCAGTTGATCCAGTGCTGGTCGAAATCAAAATCTTCCAGCGTCTTGGCCATGTAGTGCCAACATATTTTGTCATAGGCCTTCACTAAGTCAAGTTGAATTATCATTCCCCCTCTCCTTTGGCTTTTTAGCATGTCAATAATCTCATGGGCATGGATGATATTGTCTAGGATTTGTCTTCCTTCCAAAAAACCCACCTGTTCCTGTGAAATCAATGCGAGAAGGAGTAATTTCAGTCTATTGGCTATGACTTTGGAGATTATCTTGTAAACTACGTTGCATAAAGCTATGTAGTTTACAAGATATGTCCTAGCTTCATTTACTTTTGGGGTTAGAGTGATCATTGTGGAATTTAAAGATTTTAGGATGGAAGATGAGCACCTGGAGTCCTCCACCACCCCATAAATGTCATGCTTAACCACCTCCCAACAAGCTTTGAAGAATTCCACTGTGAAGCCATCTAGGCCTAGGGCCTTTCCATTGGGCATCTCCTGGACCACTTGGTCAATTTCTTCCTTTGCGATGGGTTTTCTTAGGATGATATTTTGATCCTCTGTGACCAGCTTGGGGATGTGTTGAGTTATTCTTGGTATGGCCTCATATCTGTCTTGTTTGGGTTATTTGGCTATCCCCTGGAAGTGATTGATCAGTGTATTTTCAATGTCTTGGTGGGATTCTCTTTCGATCCCATCCTGATCCCTAATCTTCAATATTTTGTTATGAGATCTTCTAGCAATGGTTGTTTTATGAAAAAACTCGGTATTCCTCTCCCCTTCCTTTAGCCACCTTATTCTGGACTTTTGGCGCCACAAGGTTTCTTCCTGCTTGCATCTATCTTCCCATTCCTGGATCATTTGGATATCTTCTTTTTTCCGATCCTTTGTGTATCCCTCTTCGATGAAAAGTTCCTGGATCTTCCTCATTATGTCCTCGATAATTTTTTTCCCCTAGTTTATGTTTCCAAAGATTTCCCTATTCCACTCCTTGAGTTTTTGTTTGATGTACTTGAGTTTCTTGTAGAGTTTGAACATCCTTGTCCCTTGGTCCAATAGTTCCTCCCGCCACCATTGATTGATGTTCTCCTTGAAGTTGGGATGGTCGATCCAAAATTTCTCAAATCTAAATGGTCTGTTCTTCGGTGTGGTTTGAAAATTAGCTTCCAATTGAAATGGCCAGTGGTCTAATCCCCCCTAGGGGAGGATGTTGCAGTCCAAAGTTATTTCCTGCAAAATGATGGATTCCGACACCAAGAATCTGTCTATCCTTATAGCGACTTGGTGGTGAGCTAGTCATTTGTTGTTCCAGGTGAACTGTCCATTATTGGTCCTAATGTCCACAAGCTCCATTGTGTCAATGAAAGATGAGAATTATTCTGCATCTTTGTCTAGTCTCCTGGTGGCCCCTTTTTTCTCAGCAAGAGTAGTGATCATGTTGAAATCCCCAGCCAGGATCTAGTGGAGGTTGTTGGTTCGATCTTTTAGATTCTCTTGTTCTAGGAGCATTCTCCTTTTTTCCTCCATCACCTGGGGGGCATACACATTAGTGCATAAAATTTTCGTCGTGTTCCCTATAATTTGCATGTTAACAGAAAGTGCATGTCTCGTGGCTTCTGGTGTAAGTAGGTTCACCGATTGTGGGTTCCACAAGGTGAGAATACCTCCGTCCGTCTGTTGGATTTCGATAGCCAACATATTGTACTTACTCCATTGTTTTTTATTGATTGTTTTCATTCTGTCTAAAGTGCATTTTGTCTATTGAATTAAACAAAGGCCAAGTTGTTCCTTTTTCAGTCTATTTTTAAGGTTTCGTTGTTTTCTTGGGCTGTTTAGGCCACTTATATTCCATGTTATAATCTTCATTTAAACATGTGGGGGGGAGTTGGGGAAGATATTTTTAATCTTACCTGAATTTATCAACAAGGCTCCTAGTTCTTGTAGGGATACGTTGTTTGATTTCCTTCCTTTCTTCCGCCTTGCCTGCTTGGGTGAGTGTTGTGGCTGTCCATCGCCTGTTTGGATTCCTAGGTGTCCTATCTCACCATGCATGTGCTTGGTCCCTTTGGATTTTTCTTCCTCCCTTGGGAGGAAGAGGTATTGAATGTGATCGAGTTGCTCCGCTGGCACATTGTCTACTCCCTGCATTTTCTATTGCTCCAGTATGTTCAGGAGATCTATTCCTTCCCTTTTCAGAATGTATCTGAGATCTGGGTCTTCTATTCCTACCTCTCTTGGTGTCATCTCCACATCTTAGTCTACCTCCTACATTGGGGTATTGTTGTTTTCGTTTCCTCCCACCATAGGACTTGCGCTACCTCTCTGTTCTCCCTTGTTGCTTGGATTTTCTGTGTTTTCATGAGTTGCTTGTTCACTAGCTTCCCTAGCTTTCGTCTTTTTTGTTCCTCCTTCTTCCCCTTGGTTGAGCCTGCCTCTTCCTTCTGTTCTAATCCTAGATTCCGAGTTACTTCCTGTTGGGGCCTTGCCTTGTCTTTTATTTTCTCTGCTTTTGTGATTTAGCATCACAAACCCGTCCTCATCCTGTTGTGGTTTGGTGCTTTCCGTTTCTTATTTTTTATTGAGAGGACATTCTCTTAGTAGGTGTCCATGTTCATGACATCTTCGGCATTGGAACGAGATCTACTCATAGTCTATGCTTTGTATCCATTCCTCATCCCTAAACTCCAGGATTATGGCTTCCGAGAGCACCCCCGAGACATCCATTTATATGCAGATCCTTGCATAGGATGTGTATCTTGCTTTTAAGGTTGCTTCCGATGTCTTGACATATTTTCCAAGCTTGTTCCCTATTGCTTCGAAGGTGGATGGCAGCCAGTAATCTAGCGGTAAAGAGTAAAGCATTAGCCAAACTGGGACATTTTTAAAGGTCTCTTTCTCTAGGGAGAAGTTTTCCTTCTATGGACGCATGTACAGCCCCGTTGAGGCATGAAAATATGCCCCCCCCTCAAAGACTTTATCCTTGTCCTCCAGGTTCATAAAGACTACTGTGAAAAAACCTTTCGAACCCAGGTGGAGTTCAACTTCTCCACTTGGCTTCCATTGGTATTTTATCCAGCTGCACAATGTTTTTTCTGTGGGCCATAGGCCCATGAACTTGCAGATCAGTGCATGCATCTTCATCTTATCCCGAAAGAGTTGCGTTTGGGGGTCTTCCAATATAACTTTGGGTATCAATGTTGTTTTAGGTTTACACGGGTTGCGCCCATCTACCCCACCAGGGTTCATTGTTTCTTGTGCATAGTTCTAGGCCTCTCTGGCTTCTTTCCCCATGCGATCACTTTTTTCTTGGTTGCCCTTTTGATTCTTTTCTGATTCTGATCCCGAGGTGCATGTTAGAGGTTCTTTGAAACCGACGCCTCATGGGCCTTTCCTTCTGTCCACCACTACCTGCTTGTAGGAGGGGATTCCATTCCCTCCCCCTTTGGTAACCATGTTGGCCATTGCTGAGACTGCCACTGTTAAAACCTAAATTGAAAATTTCTCCAGAGTCGTTTTCTCTGTGTCTTGATTTTGGTGTTTTTCACCAAAACACATTCCCTCAAGATCTCATTCAAAAGGTAAGTGGGCTTGGCCCAGTTAAGCTTTGTTCTGCGACTAGACCACGTCCTTTCTCGGGTTTGAGCACAAGACTTGACCTTCTTTGCAAGACCGACTTTACCATCTAGTCGCCTCCATTGACCTTAAAAGGTAAGCGGGCTTGGCCCAGTTAATCTTTGTTTCGCAACTAGACCACGTCCTTTCTCTCGGGTTTGAGCACAAAACCCGACCTTCGTTGCAAGAATGACTTTACCATCCAGCGGCCTCCACCGACCTTAAAAGGTAAGAGAGCTTGGCCCAGTTAAGCTTTGCTCCACGACTAGACCATGTCCTTGCTCGAGTTTGAGCACAAGATCCGACCTTCGTTGCTAGAACGACTTTACCATCCAACCACCTCCGTCGACCTTAAAAGTAAGTGGGCTTGGCCCAGTTAAGCTTTGTTCCGCGACTAGACCACGTCCTTGCTCGGGTTTGAGCACAAAACCTGACCTTCGTTGCAAGAACGACTTTACCATCCAACTGCCTCCGCTGACCTTAAACATAAAGAAAAGTTAATCATCATCATTTCAATTTTTAATCTTTTAAGAAGATAAGATGACTTTTAATGTTCTAAGAAAAGAAAAAGAAATAGATGACTTTTAATCTTCTAAGAAAATAACTTTTATGTAAATATGAGATGACTTTTAATCTTTTAAGAAAATAAAAGGACTTTTAATTTTCTAAAAAAATAAAAAGAAAGAGTGTAAGGAAGAAATTTCTGTTTTCTTTAAATTAAATCAAGAATTTAAAGTTACTATAAATGACTTTGAGTTTGTCGTGCCTTTAAATTAAATCAATAATTTAAAGTTACTAAATTAATTCAAGAATTTAAAGTTACTATAAATGAGTTTGTCATGCCTTTAAATTAAATCAAGAATTTAAAGTTACTATAAATGAGTTTGTCATGCCTTTAAATTAAATAAAAAATTTAAATGAAAAATTTAAATGAGTTTGTCATGCCTTTATATAATCTATAAGGCTATATTTCTATGTTCTTTAATTAAATAAAAAATTTAAAGTTATTGTAAATGAGTTTGTTATGCCTTTAAATTAAATCAAGAATTTAAAGTTACTATGATTGCGTTTAATTTAAAGTTACTATGATTGCGTTTGTCATGCCTTTATATAATCTATTATTTAATGATGTGTATTTATTTATATCATTTTTTATAATGAAATTTATTAAAAAAATTAGTAATCATAAATTTATCAGATACAACAATTTTTATAAAATTAAGATAAATTTATAATTGCTTTAAAATTAAGTGGGAAGATGAATTTATATTAATCTATATACAATATAAGAGTTAATGATCTTTGCCTTACTAGTTTATATATTTAATAGAGGCATAATGACTCTCAACACACTTATATACACACTTCTTAAGGGTTATTAGTTTAGCTAGTTAAACATTCTCTCAAGGCATGTTATAAAGG
>JASDQU011311183.1:0-25148 GCA_032191745.1 Picea mariana | reverse complement strand
AAAGCTTTCCAGAAATTGTCCAATCAATTCGTTGACTTGAAAATATCGGTCGAGGAGACATCTACAAGTAAAGGGAGTTTCAAACCTCCTTTTAGAAAACCTTTCCTTGCAAACCAGCCAAACCCGACCATAGAAGGTCTCAATTTCGAAAATTTACAGTATGCTTTGAAAACTATATTAGAAGCTCATGACAATTTTGTTCCTGTTCCTCCTGAAAATTCTGATGATACAGTTGAGGAAGTGGTACTAGAAGAAGAGGACTCATCACCTCCCCTTTTAGAGCACTTGTCGGACAGTATTTTTCAAGAAAATTTTGAAACTATCCACCCCTACAACACTAGGAGTAAAACACAAAACAAGCCCGCACCTGTAGCAAAAAAAAATTGTTTCCAAAACAAACAAAGTAAACTGAAACTAGACAAAACTTAGATGCCCTAGTTTTAGAGTATGATTTAATCGAAGATCTAAAAAAACTAAGGGCAAATATTTATGTTTTTGAACTACTGAAATTTCCTCTTATTTTGCAAAAAATGCTTCAAAGCATCGCTGGAAACGGTAAAAAGAATGATGTTAGCAGCAAAAAATCAGTAGAAATTGATTCAAACGCAGCTAAAAATGTCCCAACTAAAAATACATCTGAACATCAATACAAAAGGGATTGAGCAGAAAAAACTATAGCAAACCTAGATAAAACTAGTTGCAGGGACAGTAATAAAAAATCAGCAGAATTATGTTGTTTCCACATGGAAAAATGTCCCCCCTTTTTTATTAACTTTTGAAATTTTTAATAGGAATGTACATAATTGTATGGTTGACTCCGGTGCATCATCAAATGTGATGCCTCTGTCTGTATGCCAGGAAATTAATGCAGAAGTAAAACCTTCTGATCTTAAAATCATTCAACTAGATTGAATGAATGTTAAGGTTATCGGTGAGCTTAAGAATGTGTTGATCAGATTATCATCCAATCCAAAAGTTTATCAGATAATTGATATTATTGTTGTTGATATTCCTGAATTTTATGGTCTGTTTTTAAGCAGAGATTGGTCAAAATAGTTGCACGGTTATTTTGCTACAGACTAGTCTGACTTGTGGTTGCCTGAAAATGGACAGCCCAAAAAAATTAGAATAAATAGACAACATTATCTTAAGCATATCATGACAGATTTAAACGATCTAGATGAGATTTTCATTACCTCCACAAATTCGATTGAAATGCAAGGAATGAATAAATTTTTCGTAACTTCGTGACTGAAATTTCCTCTATCACTGATCCAGGACAGCAATCTGAAGTTACAGCGTATACTCAGGTACCATCTTTTCCAAATAAGCCAAGTACTTATAATGACGAACACATATGGTCCCTATATTTTGATGGATCCAAATCTCGAGAGCGAGAAGGTGTTGGTTGTGTGCTCATCAATCCTATAGGTAATAAAACATTTATTGTTTGTTGATTAGAGTTTGAGTGCACTAACAACACAGTCGAGTATGAAGCACTTTTGCGGGGACTTAGGAAAGCACTGGACATGGATGTGCAAAATTTGATAGTATTTAGTGATTCAAAAATCGTGGTTAAATAGGTAAGAAATGCAATACACTGTTTTTCACCACCTATGAAGAGTTACCAAACCAAGCTATGGAGTTTAATGCATAAATTTCTAGCATTTAATATAAATTCCATTCCTAGGATGAGTAATTCAGAAGTTGATTTACTAGATAATGTTGCTTCTAAATTGTTTCCTTTGGAAGGTCTTTCTCCTAATGCTTTTTCAATCGAATTTTTATTCAGGCCGTCGATTCCAGATAACATCACAAATTGGAGAGTATTCGATGATGATCAGCAAATCATTCACTTTCTGCATATGGAGGACACCTTCCAAGATGTAGTTATTGATGAAGGCGCTCATAACGAGAATCTCTGAGACTTCACGGTAATATCTAATCCATGATCTCTTGAATCAACATCCGAGCTGGTAAACTCTATCCCCAGATATGTTGTGAGATTAGAGAAATTTTATGACTTGCATGACAAGTTTAGAGGGGTAGTCAATTGCAAAACTAATAGTTCCTCTTTGATCTATGAAACTGTTAATTTAGGAACAAGAGATAATCCACAAAATATTAATCTCGGAAAGGGATGTTCCAAGCAAGAAAGATCTTCTTTCATAAAATTGTTTAAATAATTTAAAGATTTATTTTCTTGGACGTACGATGACCTGAAAACTTTCGATCCAAACATCATACAACATGTAATCCCTATGAAACCCCAGACTCAGCCTTTTCAACAGAAATTGAGGAAAATGCATCCTAAATTGGAACCTACCGTTAAAAAGGAACTGAATAAATTACTAACTGCAAAGATCATTTTTCCAGTTAGGCATACCCAATGGGTGTCTAACTTAGTCCCTGTGAGGAATAAAAGTGGTGAAATTCGAATTTGTGCCAATTTTCGAAACCTAAACCAAGCGTCTGATAAAGACAACTATCATGTCCCTCCAATGGAACAAATTCTACAACAGGTGTCTGGTTTCGAAACTATCTTTGTTAGATGGTTTTTTGGGATACAACCAGGTCCTTATGTCTCCTTTGGACCAGCTTAAAACCACCTTTTGTACCCCATGGGGCACTTACGCTTACAAGAAAATGCCTTTTGGACTGATAAATGTTAATGCCACTTTCCAGAGAGCAATGGATATTGTTTTTTGTGGCCTCATTAATCAGTCAATTGTGGTCTATCTTGGTGATGTCACTGTCTTTTCAAAAAACAAGAAAGATCACTTGTCTCACCTTAGGGCTGTCTTGGAATGATGTCGCAAGTTTGGCATATCTCTCAATCCTAAGAAATCAGTCTTTGTAGTAGAGAAAGCCAAAATACTTGGATTTATAGTGTCTAAGTATGGAATGATTATTGATCTCGAAAGAACCCAAGCCATTGCTAAACTTCCCCCTCCTTCCAAAAAGGCCATGCAATCCTTTTTGGGTAAGATTAATTTTGTTAGAAGATTTGTCCCGAGTTTCTCAGAAATGGTTCGACCTCTACAAAATCTAATTAAAAAGGATGTTTTGTACTGATGGGGACCACAAGAAAGTCAAGCTTTCGATTCAATTAGAAAAGAAATAATAGAAGCCCCTTCCCTGATGAGTCCTGATTTTTCTCAGGATTTCACTCTTTACACTTTTGCATCTGATCGATCCTATGTTGTTGTGCTTACATAGAAAAACGCTGAAAGCAATGAGATACTCATTGCCTTCATGAGATCTGATTTTAAAGGAGAGGAAATTAATTACCCCGCAGTATATCAACAAGCATATGTTTTTTTTAAAGCAGTGAAACACTTATGGTCTTACCTGTTGAAATCTAGAACCAAAGTTTTTGTTCCTTACCCCGTTGTAAGAAACTTATTAGTGAAAAAAGAGTTGGGTGAGAAAAGGGAAAATTGGATGACATCACTACAGGAATATGACCTTGAAATAACTCTTGCCCGAATTTTTAGAGGTCAAGGCCTGTGTAAACTAGTGGTTGATTCGGTTAATGAACAAGAAAGTCAAATAAACACATCAACTGTAAATCAACATACCGAAAAACATATCAGTTGTGCACAAGCTACACCCAATTCTTGGTATGAGAACATTAGATTTTATTTAACGCATGGATCTTCTCCTCGCAATCTTGATCCCAAAAATAGAATAGCACTTAGGCTTAAATCTGCATCTTTCCAGTTAATCAATGATATATTATTTTGAAAGAACTTTGATGGTGTTTTTCTGCGTTGTTTAGAAAAGGAGGAGTTTGAAAGAGTGTTGGTTGAACTTCATTCCGGTGAGGTCGGTGGTCACTTTGGTGGAGATACCACCGCCCATAAAGTGCTAAGGGCTAGATACCATTGGCCTTCATTGTTTAAATATGCCCATACGTTGTCCCGCAAATGTGTAATATTCCAAAAGGCTGCAGGATGGGTGAAAAAGGCATATTTTCCTTTGCAACCTGTTACTGTAGACACACCTTTTCAGCAATGGGACCTATACATTATAGGACCGATCAATCCCCCATCTTTGCAATAGCACAAATACATCCTCACAGCAATAGACTATTTTACAAGATGGTCTGAAGCTTTACCTTTAAAAGTGGTCAACACCAATCAGGTAGTCTCTTTTCATTGGATCATGTTGTCATTGATGCCAATGGTTTGATTGATTGATGTCATTGATTGATGTCAAGTGATTGATGTCAAGTGATGGATTGATTGATGGGATTGATTGATTGATGAAAAAATATATATGTATTTTCCTTGATGAGAATAATAGATTTCAAGTGCAAACCAATCGATGAAGATGGATCAATGAGTTGTCATTAATACATGATGCATAGTTGATGTATATGATGCAGTGGTGAATTGATGCAAAGATGAATCATTATTGTCTTATCATGATTGATAAGGTGCACAAATGGATGAACTCCAAAGTGGTCCCCTTATGGTGAAAGCCCTCACGGGAAGACTCTTTATGGATTGAGTTATCCTAGAAGAATGGTTGGAGGACCCATGCTTGTATGTGGAATAATGAGATGAAGATCAATGAAGTTTTTGGTGAAACTATCCTAGATTGATAGTTCTTTTCATTCCATTTCCGATGGTATGTGGAATGTCACATAACTCCTCACAGTTTGAGAGTTATGGCCCTACAAAGTTGAATGACCCCCATGTGTTGGCTTGAAGCCCCAAATGGTCAAAGAAGTCAAAGTGCCCTAAATCAAGAAAGATTATTTAAATGAAAAAGTATTGGAGAACTTTCTATTTATGGAAAGTGGTTAACCCTAAAATAAGGAAAATAGGTTAAGTGACCTAGAAATGTGTTAAGTAACCTAAAAATAGGTTAATTTACCTAGAGGATGAAAGTATAAATAAGATAGCTATGGTCTCTTGTAGATCATCCTTTTGGTGGATCAATGGAGATCTTCTTGTGAGAATATCTTTTGGAGTATTGATGAAGATCTTCTTGTGAGAGCATTTTTGGTATGAATCTCTTAAGCATGATTGAAGATCTATTCTGAGAAAGAGAGTGTGAGGAGGATCTCATGAATGCATCAATTTTTTGTCAATGTCGGAGATATTGAAGGCAAAAATCTCGGAGCTTCAGAAACCCTAGTTTTTGAGGTATACGCAGGCTGTAATGGGCCAGGGCATGTACACACACATGCTATATGAGGACAGGGTGCATACAGTGGATGGAGTGATGAAAAATTGTGTTTGAGTTGGTGCCAATCTCTTGGATGATGAAGCAGGTTCCAGATCTGTATTCTATGGGCTCGGATCTACCACTGAGACACTGGTATGGTTACATTATTTTCTTGATGGATACTATTGTTTGATGTGTTGTGAATTTTTAGGGAATTCTTGGTATGTCTTCTATGATGTGGTTCAATTTGGTTGATTTGGTTGATGGAGTGAGAAATACTCTTTTGATTCAGTGGTATACTAGTTGTTTATACATGATTGAGATAGCATTCATATTGATTTCTTGTGGAGTATGAGAAAGCTATTGGAGAGATTGGATGGCTAGTGGTCAATTTGGACAATCAGAGACAGAAGAGAATGATATATTGGTTGCAGAGGATATGAGTTGATATTGAAGAATAAACCCTAACAACTCAGAAGGTATACACAAGTTGTTGTATACACTGGCTGCATACATACGCGTGTTGTAGTGATCCAGGCTGCGTACACACATGGGCTACACTACTGACAGGTCGCGTACCTGTTGACAGATTGATATCTATTGAGGATTGTTGCCTCATCTCAGTTGGTGCTGAGTATGTAAGTTGAGTCTTGCATAATAGATTTGGTGCTCTTGTAGAGTTGTACTCTATTCAGTTGTTGTTGATAAACCGCCAGATTGTTGTCCATAATAAAAAGAAAAATTGTACATACATATTGTGTTCCTTTTATTCCTTGTGTTCCTTGTGGTGGTGACTTATTAATGATATATTGTTGATATATGTTTCTGATAAATGTTCACATCTAACTGGTTATAAATGAAAGCAATGAGTAATGAATAAATGTTGAATGTTAACTAAGAAGTTTTTGTGTAAGAGGGAAGTTTCGGGAAAAAGATCCCCACACTCATTCACACCCCCTCTAATTGTTGGACACACCTACCACACTTAGAGGGAGGGTGAATGAGTGTGGGGCTCTTTTTCTTGAAACTTCTCTCTTACACAAAAACTTCTTAGTTAGCATTCTATATTTATTCATTACTCATTGTTGTCATTTATAACCAGTTAGATGTGAACATATATCAGCAATATATCATCAATAATTCATCACCACAAGGAACACAAGTAACACAAGATGTATGTACAATTTTTCTTTTTATTATGGACAACAATCCAGGGGTTTATCAACAAAAACTGAATAGAGTACAACTCTACAAGAGCACCAGCTCTATTATGCAAGACTCAGCTTACATACTCAGCACCAACTGAGATGAGGCAACAATCCTCAACAGATATCAATCTGTCAACCGGTACACGACCTGTTAGTAGTGCATCCTGCGTGTGTATGCACCCTAGCTCACTACAACACACATATGTACGCAGTCAGTGTATACAGCAACCTGTGTATACCTTCTGAGCTGTTAGGGTTTATTCTTCAATATCAACTCATATACTCTACAACCAGTATATCATTCTCTTATGTCTCTGACTATCCAAACTGACCACTAGCCAATCAAGCTCTCCAATAGATTTCTTATACTCCAAACCAAATAAATATGAATGTTATCTCAATCATGTATAAACAACTAGCATATCATTGAATCAAAAGAGAACTACTCACTCCATCAACCAAATCAACCAAATTGAACCACATCATAGAATCCATACCAAGAATGCCCTAAGAATTCACAATACATCAAACAATAGTATCCATCAAGACAATAATGTAACCATACCAGTGTCTCAGTGATAGATCTGAGCCCATAGAATGCAGATCTGGAACCTTCCTCATCATCCAAGAGCTTGGCACCAGCTCAAACACAAGTTTTCATCACTCCATCCACTATACGTGCCCTTTCCTCATACAGCCCACGTTTTTGCATGCCCTAGCACATTACAGCCTGCATATACCTCAGAAACTAGGGTTTTTGAAGCTACAAGACTTTTGCCATCAAGATCTCTGACATTGCCGAAACTTTGATGCGTTCATGAGATCCTCCTCACACTCTCTTTCTCAAAATAGATCTTCAATCATGCTCAAGAGATTCATACCAAAAATGCTCTGAAAAGAAGCTCTTCATCAATACTCAAAAAGATATTCTCACAAGAAGCTCTCCATTGATCCACCAAAAAAATGATCTACAAGAGACCATATATATCTTATTTATACTTTCATCCTCTAGGTTACTTAACACATTTTTAGGTTACTTAACCCATTTATAGGTCACTTAACCTATTTTCCTTATTTTAGGGTTAACCACTTTCCATAAATAGAAAGTTATCCAATACTTTATCATTTAAATAATCTTTCTTGATTTAGGGCATTTTGACTTCTTTGACCATATGGGGATTCAAGCCAACACATGGGGGTCCTTTAACTTTGTAGGGACATAACTCTCAAACCGTGAGGAGTTATGTGACATTCCACATACCATCAGAAATGGCATGACAAGAACTATCCATCTAAGATAGTTTCACCAACAAATTCATTGATCTTCATCTCATTATTCCACATACAATCATGGGTCGTCCAACCATTCTTCTAGGATAATTCAATCCGCAAAGCATCTTCCCATGAGGGATTTCACCATAAGGGGACCACTTTGGAGCTCATCCATTTGTGCACCTTATCAATCATGATAAGACAATAATGATTCATCTTTGCATCAATTCATTATTGCATCATATACATCAACTATGCATCATGTATTAATGACAACTCATTGATCCATCTTCATCGAATGGTTTCCACTTGACATCTATTATTCTCATCAAGGACAATACATATATATTTGTTCATCAATCAATCAATCCTATCAATCGATCCATCACTTGACATCAATCAATCAAACCATTGGCATCAATGACAACATGATCCAACAATCTCCCCCTTTAGCATTGATGGCAATACCAACATTGATGTCAACACCAATTACCAATTATTGATGTAAAACATTTAGACAAGGCATGTTCATCATATGAATATCTCTCTCAATTAGTAAACATCAATCATATCAGCAATAGTCAGTGTGACTATCTCTCCTCATCAACAAACATCAATCACATCAATGTGATTAACTCTCCCACTTTGACATCAATGGCAAAGGGACATTCTCCTCTTAGGTCTGCTCCCCCTGATTGAACTTGCTTTGGGGCTAATCCCCCTATCTAAATGCCTTTGCTCTTTCTCTGAATAATCTCTCCCCTTTTGAACAAGGGATATCACTCTGATGTAATGTTGAAAATACATTGAACATACTCCCCCTGCGACCATCGCTCCTCCTAGAATTATGCCTCTTTGATATTTCTTCAAATACTTCAAATATAGGGCGCTTTTCTAGGTATGCATATGATAAATATATCCTCCTAGAATCATGGGAAGAAGAATGACTCCCCCTATGGGTATGTCTCCCCCTATCTCCTCTGCAATATCAACAATATGCTACCATATAATGATCCTTGGACATGTTCATGCATCAAACTTATGCCATACCATACATCATGAAGCAATAGATATGTCAACAATAAAATAGAGAATCATGAATAAAATATCAACATGCCAACATGTGCATCAACCAATGTGCCAACCATGTGCATATACCAATATGCCAACCATTTTCCATATCATTCATGATATGTCTCTATCATGAGCCAAGTACCATAACCATGTATCAAAAAAGTACCAATTGTTGTGCTAATCAAGTAATACCAACAACATAGTATCATCAAGCATATGCCATATATGAGTGTACCAAAATGTGTACACCATCATGCACCAACACCACAAATTGACGAATCCCATACATGTATGCCAGATCCTCCATAAAACATGTGCCAATCAACCTGCTAGTAGGTGCCTCTACTAGTGTACCAATCATGCATCAACTATAGATCATAAATAATGTACAACATGATCATCTTATCAACTTCACCAACTATATGTCTCAATATGTAGCCCAATCACATGCAAAATGCATGCACCATGATATCCATCATATGCTTCTAATAATATATCATAAGATATATCAGTGAAACTCAAATATGTACCATCCATGTACCCCAACAGATCAGCATCAATCCATACTCATGGGTTAGTGCCATGCACCAAAGTTTTATTTCACATCATCACCTTACATGATCTAACATTGAACCATAAAAACATGTGCCAATCAACCTGCTAGTAGGTGCCTCTACTAGTGTACCAATCATGCATCAACTATAGATCATCAATAATGTACAACATGATCATCTTATCAACTTCACCAACTATATGTCTCAATATGTAGCCCAATCGCATGAAAAATGCATGCACCATGATATCCATCATATGCTTCTAATAATATATCATAAGATATATCAGTGAAACTCAAATATGTACCATCCATGTGCCCCAACAGATCAGCATCAATCCATACTCATGGGTTAGTGCCATGCACCAAAGTTTTATTTTACATCATCACCTTACATGATCTAACATAGAACCATGAAAAATCTGCAACAAACAGTGTCAGAACCTACAATAAACAATGTCACAGATTTATACCATCACATCAAGTTGAAACCCATGTGCATTTCATTTTTCCCAAGGCTTTACCACATATACGCAGCATGTTTCACAACAGAGCGCGTATGTACCCGACATATTCAAGGTCAATCTATGTATGTATGTGACTGATACCAGTGTCACCCGCGTATGCCTCAGTAGATGACTTACTTCCCTTCAATATTTCATCATGTTTTGGTTGCTATGGCTTCTTAACCCACTTCTGTAGATGATCCTTCTCCTCTGAACTTGAGCTCTAAGCATCCATATTTTCAAAAATGTCTCCCTTTCTTACTTCATTCCTTCTTCTAGCCATAATATGTGAAGTCCTCATCATGGACTTTCTTCTTATGTTCCAGCACTCCTAGGATTTGTGGCCAAATCCACTGCAGTTGTAGCATCTCATGGAGTTACAGTGGACAACAATGTGTCCTACTTGATCACATATCCAACACCTTGTGGTGTTATAGAATCTTCCATTATATCTCCTTTCATAAGATCTACATTCAAAAGATTTGTGACCATATCCATTACATGAATAACAATGCCCATGAAAAATACTTTCATACCTTTGCTTTGGTGTCCCAATAATAGCTTCTTGATGTCTTCCTTGCTTTGTTATTTTCACATTTTCCTTGCCTTGTGTAGATGGTTGCTTTGCAACATTGTCTTCCTTATTTGATGGATTTACCTCATGCTTCTTTGAGGTGCTTGCTTCAGCATGTGCATCTTCTCCTTTGTATCCGAGACCTGATTTATCACATGATGATCTTTGACTTTCCAAGATCTCATCCAAGATTTGTGAGCTATTAAAGAATTTGTTTGACTTTTCCACCTTCTTTCTAAGGTCAACAATTTCAGCTTCTATCTTACAACATGACTCTTCCTTTTCATTTATTTGAATCTTCAATAGTTCCTCTATTCTTTTGGCTTCTTCAATTTGGGTCTTGAGATGAACAATGGTTTCAAAACTTTTTCTAATCTCATTATCTACATTTATAACTTCTTTTTCATTATTTAGTCTTGTGATCTCTTCTTCATTTTATTCTAGTAGAGTCTTATTACTCTCTTCTTGTTCCTTGATCATTTCTTTTAACTTCAATATGTGTCTTAGACTTCTCCTAAGAAACTTCTTAGTGTTATCCGAAAGATAGTTATAGTCTATATAATAATGATCACTTCTATATCTATATAAACCCTCTTCAACTTCCTTTTGAAGTTTTAATAGATTTTCTTCTATTCTTTTCATGGGATAATTACCATCAAACTTTACACAAACTCTTTCTAGATCTTCTTCTTCACTTGTAGAGAAAAATTCATCATCATCATTGCAATCAAGGGTTTTTGAGGGTTCTTTACCTTCATTTGAAATATCTTCATGATCTTCCTTTTTTCCAACATAAACACATAATTATTTGCCTTCATTTGAAATGTTTTCAAGATCTTCCTTTGTGCCATCATCACTTGATTCTTTATCTTAACTTGAAATGTTTTCAAAATCACATTTAGAAATAATACAATCAAGAGCTTTTGGAGATTCTTTACCTTTAGTGATCTTGATGGAGTGATATTCAATATCTTCTTTCTCCTTATTTCTTTGATATGTCTCCTCTAGCTTTAGCCATAGATCCTTCGTGGAAGTGCATTGTCCCATGCTCTCATTTATAGGGCTTGAGAGTCCACTAAGAATGGTCTTGAGAGCCAATGCATTATTCTTCTTTTCTTCCCTTTGAGCTGCAAACTTTGACTTGTTCTTCAATGGAATTGATCCACCAATGGTTGCCTTCCAAATTGTTGCTCCCATTGTCTTCAAATGTAATCTCATCTCTATTCTCCAAGTAGAATAGTTTTCTTCATCAAGGATTGGAACTTCATCATCAATTTGTGTGTCTATGGATCTCCTTCAAGCTTTTTAAGGCTTGTAGTGAAGGCCCGCTCTGATACCAATTGTTGGACACACCTACCACACTTAGAGGGGGGGTGAATGAGTGTAGGGCTCTTTTTCCCGAAACTTTCCTCTTACACAAAAACTTCTTAGTTAACATTCAACATTTATTCATTAATCATTGTTGTCATTTATAAMCAGTTAGATGTGAACATATATCAGCAATATATCATCAATAAGTCATCACCACAAGGAACACAAGATGTATGTACAATTTTTCTTTTTATTATGGACAACAATATGGAGGTTTATCAGCAACAATTGAATAGAGTACAACTCTACAAGAGAAACAGCTCTATTATGCAAGACTCATCTTACATACTTAGCACCAACTAAGATGAGGCAACAATCCTCAACAGATATCAATCTGTCAACAGGTACGTGACCTATCAGTAGTGCATCCCACGTGTGTACGCACCCTGCCTCACTACAGCACGTGTATGTACGCGGCCAGTGTATACAGTAGCCTGTGTATACCTTATGAGTTATTAGGGTTTATTCTTCAAGATCAAATCATATCCTTTGCAACCAATATATCATTCTCTTCTTTCTCTGACTGTCCAAACTTACCACTAGCCAGTCAAGCTCTCCAATAGCTTGCTCATACTCCACAACAAATCAATATGAATGTTATCTCAATCATGTATAAACATATAGTATACCACTGAATCAAAAGATTATTGCTCACTCCATCAACCAAATCAATCAAAATGAACCACATCATAGAAGCCATACCAAGAATGCCCTAAACATTCACAACACATCAAACAATAATATCCATCAAGACAATAATGTAACCATACCAGTGTCTCAGTGATAGATCTGAACCTATAGAATGCAAATATGGAACCTGCCTCATCATCCAACAGGTTGGCACCAACTCAAACACAAGTTTTCATCACTCCATCCATTGTACACACCCTGTCCTCATACAGCCCACGTGTGTACGCGCCATGTCCCATTACAGCCCATGTATACCTTAGAAACTAGGGTTTCTGAAGCTCTGAGACTTTTGTCGTCAAGATCTCCGACATTGTCGAAACTTTGATGCATTCATGAGATCCTCCTCGCGCTCTCTTTCTCAGAATAGATCTTCAATCATGCTCAAGAGATTCATACAAAAAATGCTCTCACAAGAAGCTCTTCATCAATACTCCAAAAGATATTTTCACAAGAAGCTCTCCATTGATCCACCAAAAGGATGATCTACAAGAGACCATAGCTATCTTATTTATACTTTCATCCTCTAGGTTACTTAACCCATTTTTAGGTTACTTAACCCATTTCTAGGTCACTTAACCTATTTTCCTTATTTTAGGGTGAACCACTTTCCATAAATAGAAAGTTCTCCAATACTTTATCATTTAAATAATCTTTCTTGATTTAGGGCATTTTGACTTCTTTGACCATTTGGAGCTTCAAGTCAACACATGGGGGTCCTTCAACTTTGTAAGGCCATAACTCTCAAACCATGAGGATTTATGTGACATTCCACATACCATTGGAAATGGCATGAAAAGCACTATCCATCTAGGATAGTTTCAACAACAACTTCATTGATCTTCATCTCATTATTCCACATACAAGCATGGGTCCTCCAACCATTCTTCTAGGATAACTCAATCCGCAAAGCGTCTTCCTGTGAGGGATTTCACCATAAGCAGACCACCTTGGAGTTCATCCATTTGTGCACCTTATCAATCATGATAAGACAATAATGATTCATATTTGAAACAATTCACCACTGCATCATATACATCAACTATGCATCATGTATTAATGAAAACTCATTGATCCATATTCATCGATTGGTTTCTACTTAACATCTATTATTCTCATCAAGGACAATACATATATATGTGTTCATCAATCAATCAAGCCTATCAATCAATCCATCACTTGACATCAATCAATGACATCAATCAATCACTTGAAATCAATCAATGAAATCAATCAATCAAACCATTGGCATCAATGGAAACATGATCCAACATAAAGATGCCCATATGTTGTCCCGCAAATGTTTAATATGCCAAAAGGTTGCAGGACGGGTGAAAAAAGAAACTTTTCCTTTGCAACCTGTTATTGTAGATGCACCTTTTCAGCAATAGGGCCTATATATTATAGGACCGATCAATACCCCTTCTTCACAATAGCACAAGTACATCCTCACAACAACAGACTATTTTACAAGATGGTCTGAAGCTTTACCTTTAAAAGTGGTCAACACCAATCATGTAGTGTCTTTTCTGAACTCCCATATCATCACTCTATTCGGAATTCCTGAATGTCTGGTTTTTTATAAGGCCTCTTATTTTTCATCCCTTGATATGAATTTTTTCGCTCTAGAAAAAGGGATTAAACTTAAGTATTTTTCCAGCTACTAGCCTCAAGGGAATGGTCTAGCAGAATCAACAAATAATAATTTAATCAAGATTATTAAAAGGATAGTTTCAGAAAACCCCAAGAATTGGCACAAGGCACTGTACATTGCAATTTGAGCTAACAGGGTAACTCCAAAAGCCTTCGTTGGTAATTCTCATTTTTTCCTCGTCTACGGAAGAGAAGCCATCCTCACCCCACATGTCTTACTTCCTTCTCTGCAATTATCGCAGAAATTTCAAGAAGAAGAGTGTCCTCCTCTAGAAAATCAAATAAATGATTTGTTAAAACTAGAAGAGGTGAGAACACAAGAAAAACAGAAACTGGATCAGCACCAACAAATTGTGAAGAGCTGGTTTGATGCAAATTCATCTTCTGATAGGAATTTTGATGTTGTGTATTTTGTTCTCAAGTGGGACAAATCCCACGAGAATAAGGGGGAACATACCAAGTTCCAAAACCTGTGACTAGGACCATTTGTAATTTCTGAAAAAATTGGGTCCTAGCTCTTTTCGTCTGCATAATTTGGAGGAACATTCACACACTTTCCCAGTAAATGGCCAGGCTCTCAAGAGATATTTTTCTTGATGATTTATGATCCACCCTCTTGTAAATATTTTTAATTTTCTTTTCTATTTTTTTATTTTGGTTCTTTTCATTTTGTTTGATTTTGATTTGTTTTCTAAAAATGATTATGTCTGAATCACCATTCATTTGTTGAAGGGAATCATAACTCTTATTCATTAGCAGTATTTGGTAACTTTTCAAGCACCTGAACAGTAAATGTTAAACTCAAATCAGTAGAGGGAAGTTTCTATGCAATCAGTGTTTCTAGTTTCTCATTAAAATCACAAGAAGATGTGGTTATCCTTAAAAGAATTCTAACGTCGTCCCTGTTTTAATGAGGAAAACTCAATTGTGCTTTCCCATCCTAGAGATGGTTTCTTAACAGAAACCTTATTGTCCAAATCATGATAAAATTCATCAGAACAAAAAAACGATTCTTAAATGATCAATATTTTCATTACCATATTATGAAATCTTCAGTATCACCCCACTCTCTTGAATATCATGAATTTCTGGAAATTATAAACAAAATCTAGAGAGTTGGAAGCATTGTAATGTGTGGGAAGTGTGTGTAAACCCATCGGGACACTGAATAGGTATGCTGGCAGCAGGTAAATGCACACATGATACCAAGGAAACTTCGTCGAGGTACTGAACAGGCCTGCTAATAGCAAAGCAATGTCAGGTTTAAGAAGATCCTCAGGTATGTCTTTTAATTTGATGAAATTTGAAGATGTTTTTATCATGAATGGACGACTCCTAGATAGGATAGAGGTACTAGAGTGGGTTAAATGATATCCCTATCGAGGCTATGGATGCCTGCTGGCAACAATGGCCCTGTCAATGGTATTGAAGTGATTTGTATAAACATCGCTACACCTATGATCTAAACAAGATACCAAATTACAATTTTTGGATAGAAATGCATCCAATGCTATGACTGCATTATTTTTTGAGTTATTATTGGAACGCTTGATATGTCCTTAATTGTTTCTAAAAAATTATTTTGTTTGTGCCCCTGACATAAATTTTCTAGTGATGCAGAGATAATTGCTTCACCCAGCATGTCGCCATTGTTTCCAACCACCAATTCTATCAATTTTATCATGATTAAAAGTCACCACAAAGAGATAAAAACTTCATGTAGCTTCCTCCTCCTTACTTTTAAAATGATTCTGTCTTTTGGCTTCAAGGCAATTTATTGGGCTAACTTAGTTTATGAGTTTTCCGTTTAGATTTTGTTTGTTTTGTTTGAATTTCATGACTACAAGCATGAAATTCAAACAAAAAAAAACCCAATTTGGGTAATCATTCTATAGTTTCTGTTTTTCTTCTTTTCTTTTACCAAAGAGATTACACTTTAAGGGAACCTATATGTTGATAAGTTTAAAGTTTCATAATCTCATTGATTAATTAACTGCCACATTTGTTATGTATTATGAGATTATCAGGGGTTGATTATATGGTTTGATTGTTTGATAATCATAATCATGTTGCAACTTTGGATTAAAAATTGATATATGCTCTTTTATCTATCAGTCATATCACTTTCATGTCATTTGGTACAGGTCTGATGTACCTGCAAATACGCCTCATCTTGTTGTCATGATGTACATTAATGACCCTCATTCATTATTCGAATTGGCATTTGATAGTGGTTGGGGTTTAATCATCATTGTGTTTAATGACTCATAGTTCTGCACATCCTCTGGTTTCCTGTCACTCCAAGTTTAAATCACCAAACATGATAATCGCCCAAATTTGTAGGTATCAGGCCGTTTCATTTTTCACAGACCTCTCCTTGTTATTTGTTTACTGGAAGACGAAGCCTCCCTCTCCTGGTGTCCACTATGTCTGTTTGACAGTAACCATGGCCCCTATGGTTCGAATTGAACCTAATGATTGTCAAGCCCTTCTTGCCCACGATGATGCCATAAATGATTTGCAAGCTCACGGTTGGGATGTATTCATCCGGAAATTCAAAGGAACCTGACAGTCGCATAGGCCTTTGCTCAAACGTTTGATGGGTTTAGAGCCAAATTCAAGGATGTGCAATTGGAGGTCATAGAGGGCTATGTAGCTCGGGCAATAGCACTTCCACAGGAAGTCGAAAAATGGTTCAAAAATGATAAAATGGAAGATGTGCCTTGGAGCCTATTCATGGTCTCTCGAAAATCTACATGCTGACCAAAAGGTATTCCTATTACCTTCTTGAAACTTTGATGACATGACCTTATTTTGATTCTTAAATAGTTTATAACATGTGAGGGAAGGTATGGTTTGGTATTTTTATATCACATCCAATTGTTAATGTTGTTCCTAGGGTTTAAACTAAACATGCCCTTTTATTTTCTCATGAACCTGTATAAGATGTCAAAACATTATAAGAGATAGAGATTGAACCCTCTGTCAAGCCTCTTCCGTCATGGTCTTATAAGAATTATGTTGGTATCACACCTGTCTCAAATTGGGGACACTTGGGAAAGATTCTAAGTCAGAACAATTTTGCCCAACCCGAAAGCACAGTGAACTCACATTAAAATGTGAACCCCAATTCTAATAATATCGTGATCAAGAGTCAAGGTTTTGATTCACCTAATGACTATGAACTTAATGAACCAAAATTTGTTCTTTTTCAAACCCCCATGGGTAAAAAACCACGATGTATTTTTACACCCAGAAAATCATTAGAAGAGGTAGTGGATTTTTTAAAAGATAAGTTTTCTTTTGATCCTGTTAATGAACCGAATTAGGATTTTAGTGACAAACCTACTGATAAGAAAATTCGTAAGAGCAAGAAATGGGATAACTCAGATTTGAGTTTTATGAACAAGAGATCTAGCCGATTGATTTCTAGGAGTCTGAGAAATTGAAAGCAAGATCATTTGAGTTCGATCTCAATGATCGAGGTCAATGATCACTGCTCTAATGACGAGATCAATGATTTCCTTGCACTAGAAGATCCGGATAACTAGTGTTTCGGGAACGAAATTGTTGGTCAAGTTGTGCAATACAACTTTGTCTTTAGACTACCTCTATTTCTGAAAGGCCAAGAGGGCTTTGTTGGCATTATCCATGACTTGAATCAAGCCACAGGAAGAGACCAAGAATCTATTGTTGAGTACACTCAACCTCGGCCTGCTATAGCTCTAGTACATTGTGACAATTGCTTGGACTGGGTAGAACGCTATTACAGGGACATACCATATTTATAGGCAAAATTAAAACACATGGTTTCCCGCAATTCTCTGCTTGAACAAGGAAATCAAGAGTTGAAGTCATGCGCAGATCGGGAAAGTAAAAGGCCCAAGAGATCCGGTAATATAATTATCAAAAATGCAACCAACTTCAATGTCATCATTAATTCAAAACTATCCGACCCTTCACTGTCTAATTTCTAAAATGGTAAAAGTTGTTTTAGATTTTGTTTCATTTTATTCTATTATGAAATCGAATAGGAAAATTTAATTTTGATTTTCTTTGTTAATATAAGACTAGCTACAGAATCTCTTTATTTTGTAGCCAGTCTATTTCTAAATGTTAGTTGGAATTATTTTCTGAATATCAATTTTTTGTTGTTATCTACATGAAAATGATAATTATGGGGCTATTTACATGGAGAATCCATCTTGGATCATACGTTGTATAGTTCAATAGTTTCTTTCTTTTATTTGATAAAACTTTGTTATTATGTAATAAATTTTGATAAACCAACTCCTACAGGAATGGTTTCATGTTGTACTATTTTTGTAAAACAATCTATTTTTGGGGGATTTCACTCTATCTTGCATGATAAGAGTTTGTTAATCCAAAACTAGTTTAAATAGTGATCACTGTTAGTGGTGAAGACAACTTTTGTTGGGATACATTATGGACATGTGATTATGAGAACTAATATGGAGAAGTTATTCACCATTGGATTTAGACCTGTGTGATGCATGTTCCATTTTGTTCTTTTATTGCCTCTATCTTATGAGATATTATTATTTTTGATGCATCTTTAGCCTTTGTCATCATATGGTGTTTCATAACGTTAAGTATTTAATATGTTGTCTATAATTTGTTATTCCATTTTGTTTATGTGATCAATCTGCCATTTGATTATTATTGATTTATTCTAGATATTAAAATGATGGATCATATTAATACTTTGAATTGAGTTTCCTCTCTTTCTAAGTGTTGATTATTATAAGATCACAAGATTTGACAGTTATCATATGTTTCTATATTCTCACTCTGATATATCAAACACCTCTTGGAATTTATTCATGGGAGTATTAGCAATGTTTTGTCACAGGTTTCCCTCATATGCAGGACATTAAGGAGCTCGAATTACACAGGAAGATAAACCTGGTTTAATCGATTAGTTACAGGTTAGTTTGCTTGGTATTTAGTTAAATTATTTATTGTTGAAATAACGATAGCATGAATTAGCTTTGACTGTTTATGTATTGTTATTTCAATTATGTTTGTGTAGTATTCATTAGTTTTAGACCTTTAAACATTCAAAAAGAAAAAAGAAAATGTATGTGCTTTAATTATCTCTTTCAGAAACACTTTTAAGAACATTCATTTCGCAAGATGTCAAGTAAATCTTGCAAGCTATGTATAGACTGTTTATAATCATATGCACATATTTATGTTTCTATTTGAACTCTTGCAATTAATAAACTTATATTCTTAGTATCGTAGCTTTTAGATTAGCTTCATTTCTTTTATTATTTTTAGGACTTTACTTGGACAACAGAGCCATTAAACTCGTCGGGTCATTTCATTTCAAACGGCTTGGGTTATTTAGAAAACCTCGGTCTGGATTTGACCTTCCAGTTGACGGTGTGTCACTTACACACGTCAACATGTTCCTAAAGTCCACACATACCCTTATTTCTCCACTCTTTTTTCTCATTGGAACTAAATTACCTACCCATTTAGAGTACCTTAAGGGAATAATAATATGGGCATCTAATAATTTCCTCACCTCTTTCTCAATGGTAGGAAAAAGAAGAGGATTAACTTTCTTGAGTTTCTACTTGAAAGTCCTAGTACCAGTTTTGAGGGGTATTCGATGTTAGATGATACCGATATCATAAGTTTTTAAGTCCTCGTATCTCCATGAAAAGGCATCCATGTACTCTTTGAACAACTACAAATATTCATCCATGTGATCAGCAGGAATATTTTTGGACAGTTTAATATATTTAGACTCTTTTTCAGTCACAATATCATATTCCTCAATGCATTATCCTTGGGAAGGACAGATGGTTTGATAGGTACATCATTTCTATCAAAAACTTGTTTTAAAGGCACTAGTCATTTGGGAATGAAGTTATCCTTGAGTTGCAAGACTTTATTCTCAGCCATGTAATTATTAAATTCAGGGATCTCTTCAGCTTCCTTCCCAATATCTTGTTTGATCTCTTTTTCATCATTTGGACCAATATGAGTATTTGCAAACTCATTTATCACTTCCATGAACCTTATGATTTGTTGTTCATCTTCAAAAACTTGATAGTATTTGATATTGTCAAGGATGAGTGGTCTATATCTCATCTCAATCTCATATTAATTATCTCTATAGGTAGTTGTTACTTTAAAAGTAATGGCCACTACTGGTAAGGAATCAACTGGTTGGTTAAACTCTCTTAAAACAACATAAATATTGAAAGTTTCATAAAAATTGTTAATCATATCCCATACCTTATTTTTGTACGCCCTCATTCTTGGATGCCTTTTTTGGTAGGAACCTTTTACTTGTTGAACAACTAGCTCTAAATCTCCCAATACCACCATCTTAGTAATATCCATCTTCCTTGTTGCCTCCAAGCCTAGAATCGGGGCTTCATACTTGGCTACATTATTTGTGGCCTCGAACTCTAGCTTGTAGGACAATTGAAATTCTTTTTTGGTGGGGGAGACAAGTACTACACCAACTCCAACCCCTTATTTTGAACATGTCCCATCAAAAAACATTTTACATGTACCATCTATTTATTTAACAAGACTTACAAGAGGATTTGCAAGCATTGGGGTTTAATTGTACTCTTCATTTACAGAGAGGATACAACATCACAGGTCTTCATCAACAACATGTATGGGATGGTTCAAAGGTTTGTTCTGGTCACTGACCACATAAGAAAACTTTATCTCTCATTACAACCTTCTGAGCTCTCCTCTGAAAATTGGTACAATGGCATAAGTCATATCCATATGCATAATGCCTTCCAATTTTTGTGCCCATGTTCTGGATAGAATCATACCATAATTGTCTGGTACATCAGCCACCACCACATCCATCATAATTATTTTAACAGGAAGTTGGGCTAGGGTCACAATCATGTCCTTGATGATCCCATAACATTTCACTTTTCTAGCACAAAAAAAATAGAGGTCATGATATGGCCTGGTTATCTCCAACCCCGACTTTTCCATGACTATTTTTGGCATAAGGTTGTGTGATGCACTAGAATCCAACATACAATTGTGCAGCATATTATCATGAATATTTAAGGTTACATAGAAGGGTGCTACATATTCCTCCTTGTCATCAATGTGAGGGCCAAAAATTTTTGTGGGGCATTCATCTTGTACGTTCCAAGTATCAAGAAGACTTGTTGATCCCTTCCCCTGCATAAATTTCTCAAGTTTTTTATGGTATGATGGTTTTTTAGCCAGCTCCACCAAAGGCACATGAATCTTGATTTTAGACAGTTCAATTCAATATTAAAAGGTGAAGTTGACTTCTCAAATTCTTTAGTTTCTTTTTCTCTTTTCGCGGGTTCCAAAACCTCACTTACCTTAGGGATGACTAGAACTTCTTTAGATTTATATTTGGGTTGATTTGGACCATACTTCTTAAACTGAGGTTGACTATATGAAACAGTTGATTTATGTTGATGCATGAGATCATATTTCTTATGCATCTCAGCCTATAGTGTATCAGCAAAAATTTTGTACTGAGTTGAGGATAAATCTCCTTTGTTGGGTTGATTGTTAAGCACCAACTTCCTAGGATTTAGTGATTCTTCATAGTCATTTTGAGTTAGATGTATAGCATCGCTTTCATATTGGAGCAAGTATATTTCCTCTTTTTATTCAACATATTCCTCATCCACTACTTCTTCAACAAGGTTGTTATCATTGTTAGTTTTTACAGGTATCTGAATGGGTTGTTCTTCATTTCTTCTCTCCCTTCTCATGGGTTGTGGATTAGGTGGTCTTCTAAAATGATTAGGATTAGGATTTCTCACACCTCTTTCTTAGGGATATTTTTTTGTGTTGTTATGTTCTATCTCAAATCTTGACATTTTTTTTTCAAGTTCCTGATGAGTCTAGACATTTCATCCATCTTTGCTTCGTGGGAGTCTCTACTTGGATTTAAAGTGCCACATTATTCCCTGGCATTTTTATTTTCTACCTGATCTTGTTTTTGCTTCATTTTTCCTAATGTAATCATGTTTCCTTCTATGTCTATTGCATCCTCTTGCATCACAAATAGTTTCAGGGATCTCCTTTCCATCAACACCATGGAAAAATCAACATCAAATGCCCCAAAATAGGTGACTTTGGCTATTGGTTGTGATGGTTTAATATCTCTAGGTATCTTTTTATAGAGCTTATTTAAACTTCTATTGAAATCATCAATATTTTCATTTGCCCTTTTCTTGAGTGAGACAAATTCATTTAGATAGTCTAGGTTATCCCTTTTATCACCCCACTATCTCATAAAGGCTGCTTCTAGTTATGGACAGCTATCAATTGGAGCAACAAGTAGCTCTCTGAACCACTTTCTAACCTCTCCCTCTAAAGTTTCAACAAACAATCTCATGAATACATCATCATGTTCTACAAACTGGTCATTTGTAAAGTCATGGAAAGAACTCATATGCTCTTCAGCTGAGCAATTTTATCCCCATCAAATTTTGGCAGATATTTCATGTAATTCTTAAGGAGGTCATGGGTGATTTAGGGTAGATTCAATGGGGAAAATATGGCAATGACCCAAGGATTTATAAGTGGTGGGGGATGAGGTTTATTTCCCCTGGGTCTTCCTCCACCTAATCCAGCCATTATTTTTTGTAAAATGAAGTTATGAGCTTCAAAGGATAGAGGAGGGACACGAATTTTCAAGAAGGGTTGATAGGAAGAATTGAATTCTTAGTTGAATTCTAAAGGTGAATTATGGAGGTATATCAATGGTTTTGGAGGAAATTTTGAAGAATAAAGTTAATCTTCAGGGAAATCAATTATATCTACAGATTCAACACTTTGATGAACAGAAGAAGGAGATATTTATAGATAAGGGTCACCTGAAAAAGAAGAAATATGATGTTGATCCAGATGGATATCGGTGGCCACCCACCTTTTCCAACTGGCTCAAAACAGCTTTCTGACATTTTTGGCAGTTTACTATTTTTAGTAGTTTTTACTTCTGGGGCCATTTTGAGGGCCTAAATGAAGGTTTTTTGGTATTGAGCTCCTCAATGATAGCCAAAGGTATGATTGAGCCCAAAAAATGAATCTCCTCGATGATACCTTTTCAACGAGCTATTAGATGCCTAAAACAGAGATCGTATGCAAAAGTTACAACCCCGGGAAGTTGATGTGCTAGCTTACTCAAGTGAGGCCCACATGACTTTTGGCACTTCATCTCCTAGGGTTAGGTTTTTGGACGTCTAGGGTTTTTGGCATTATTTCTTATTGTAAAAAGGCCTTCAGAGCCTCATTGTAACCTTCTTCTTGGGAATGCACGCTATCATCACATCTCTTCTCAGAGATAAGCCGCCACCATTCCAGCAAGCTTGTTTCCGCTGCATTTTACAGTTTCATCTTATTTTGTTATTGAATAGAAAACCAGTTTTACTATATCTCTGTTGTTTTTTGTTAAGCACCTATTAATAATCTGTATTCATTTTTTTCTTCTCATAAAATCTGGATCAGTGGTATCAGATCGGTCTACTGCTTGTCGTCTTAATGCATGTCCCCAACTAGGTCGGAGTACAAAGAGTTGGGTCTCGAGCTTGTTTCTCTTAAGGACAGAAGCTCTCGCACGCCCAATCGACCTCCCATGGTAGGAGAAAATAAAGATGATGGGACAGGAGATCCTTTCAAACTGTTGATTGAGGAAGCCCTCACGAAACAGAGGAACGAGATAATGTATAGTTTCGCACAAATCCTTCGGCGACTACCAACAGGCGATGCATCTTCTTCGAACGGAGGCGTCGCCTCCTTCAAGGTAAAAATAAACTTTGATATTCCTATATTTGAAGGTCATATAGACGTAGATGTTGTAGACAAGTGGTTGAATCTACTAGAAGGGTATTTGTCTATTCATAAATTTTCAAATAGAGAAAAGATTACTTTTGCGCTCCTCAAAGTCGTTCCCCATGTCAAAGATTGGTGGGAAACTTTCTGTGAGCAAAAGGAAACAGAGGAAACCTCATTATTTTCAGTCACAGCCACCTGGGAATCCTTTAGGGATGCTATTAAGGAACAATGCTACCCTGTCAGAAGATATGACGACTTGTATACCAAATGGCCCACACTACGGCAAGAAAGAGACCAAGCAGTGCCAGATTTCACAAATATCTTCCATACCTTGCACACCAAGTTGGGTATCATAGATTCAGAGGGACATCTAGTGCTCAAGTATCATGGTGCTCTGCATAGATACATCCAAACCGAAATGGAATTTTTGGACATCTCATCCTTGGGTGTGGCCTACCGATATGCCGTCAAAATCGAGCAGAAGCTCAAACAAAAAATGCGGCAATTTGGGCCTGGGAACCCCTCACAACAAAATCCAGGAAAGGGCGGCCCCAACCCACCAAACAAAGGATAGAGCAAATATGGGCAGTATCAAGACAACCATTACAAGCCGCAAGCAAGAAGGGCACCGGAAAGACAAAGAAAGATACCGGGAAGTGGTGTAACTTCCATAAGAGCCCTTGGCATAACACTGTTGACTACCTCTCAAAGCAGTTGCTGGTGGCCGAAGTGAAAGCCTCTGAATCAGATGCAAATTATGACTCTGAGACAGAACCAAAAAGGGGAAAATGGATCATTAACGTGGAACCCAGTGCCACCGTTGCTACCGCCAAGCTCTAGCCTGGTGAACAAGACGAGCCAAAAGAAGGAGAGCACCTCTTCCATTCACAGATGTGGGTAAAAGGCACCCCGCTGCACTTCATCGTTGATAGCGGTAGCCAAAAGAACCTCATCTCAGCAGAGGTCATCAAGCGGCTGGCCCTGTCAACAACGTCGCACCCACAACCCTACACCATTGGATGGCTCTGCCAAGGAATTGATCTTTGTGTCAGCCAATAGTGTCGACTATCATACGGCATCAAGCCCTTCAAAGATGACGTATTGTGTGATGTTTCTCCTCTCAAAGTTTGTGATGTTCTTTTGTGTTAATGTTTATGTCATTATTATAGTTCTTTGCATTTCATAAGATAAGAGCATAATAGGGACAAGATCACTGAGAAATACACATTCAC
>JASDQU011311182.1:0-25098 GCA_032191745.1 Picea mariana | reverse complement strand
CTCGGTCAAGATTTCAAAATAGGGCTCCACGCACAAGCTCGCTCATCTTTTCTTGGGCAAACAAAGACTCTTCCCCGAAATTGACATGGACATTCCATTCAGGGAATGTTCACTTATGTCACTAATCCTTGTTCACCATCAAGAACTGGTTATATTCGTTATTGTACAGCGCAGGGTATGATGTCTTCGTCTCCCCGTCCCCCGGCAATGACACCATAATATGTTAGTGCTAGAATATGCTATCTGACTATTGGGAGGGCATGCCCTGTAGATCTTAATTTTTTCAATATTTCTTTTTGTTGGGATAATGGATCAGGTAGACTCAATGGAGAAAGAAGAAAAGTAATAAATTAGGCTTTTGAACAGATTAGATCGATGATCAAGACCATTGGTCATGGAGTCTCTTGTTATATTTCATGGATTTGAGGTAATCAAATTAGTTATTAGACATGCATGGTTAAATCATAAATAGATTAAAGACTAAAGAGAACAAATATGGAAAACAAATGCTTCACTTAGTAGCTTAGACTTCCATAATCGACAAGAAGAATATCCATAAACATAATTTTTTTTAAGGATGAATACTAAATATCTGAATGAACTTTACATAGAGTAAGCACACTAAAACATTAATGTAGAAAAATTTTATAGTGAATCAGTTCTTTTCCAAATAAGAAAAAGAAACACAATAGAAGAAACATACTAATAAACAAGATTTTCATACATCCCTGATGTTGAAATATATAAAGAATGATCAAGTCTTTGCCCTCCAAAGTCCCTCTCCCAGGCCTCTCCATCCACATTTCTCATTTCTAGTAATAAAATATATAAGCTTTACAATAAACCAAATGTTTCCAACTTTTTAGGAGTCAATCCTATCTATAAAACTACAAATAAAACCTGATTCCATTTCCAAAAAATATGGAGTAGCTGGGTTGATCCTCGATGCCTAAAATTCTATGTCTAGAGTTTATTTTTGACAAAAATCCTTAATTTTGACGTGCTGGCCTGAAAACTAGGGATTTGATAGTTTGACACTATAATTTTGATTCTTCTCCATTAAGTTGCCATCAATATACTTTTCCACCTATCACTAATTTTCCGTTAGTAAGCCCTAATCTTCAGTTGACCGATCCTCTGCTACCTTCGAATTCCAAAATGTTTCCTTAATATGCTGGATTTGATTTAGATGAAGTTGATATTGTTCCTTTTAACTTAACATTTGTCAAATATTATGCCTGGAATCTTTACCTCATCTCTGGAGATGATCTTTTGATTACTAAAACCTTGCCCAAATCTTGAACTGTTCCACTATTTGTCATCTAGCATAAGGAATTTCACTTTAATACCTTGCAGCATAGTGAAGATTCAAATTACTCCTATCTAATCTCATGCCCAGAACTAGAATCTTATTATTGATTTTTTGGTAGATAGCTTCATCAAGTCGTTCCCTAATAACAAGCTCATCAGTTCCAAAATTAATTTGTATAGATTCCCCAAGACATGTCTAAACTGTACCCTGATTTATCCCTGCCTATTATGCAAATCTTTCCCAACTTTCATAAGAAAAAGTTCACAATCCCATGTGGCATTATCAATGAAAAGGGTCGTTGCTGCAAATGTTGGAGTAAGGCTACTCTTTTGCACTGTATTATCATCAGTATATCCAGGGTATCTTGTATCTCCCTTAACATGGCTCTTGTATTGTCCAGTTACTACATATTCAAGTTGTAGGGGCCTCATTGAGTGTAGCACTTTGATGTTTTCTTTCATAATGTATTATCCATCCAAAGTAGCAGGTGGATCCATTGTAAAAAGAGTTAATGTTTGAATGATGTGGTTCTGCATTCTGTCCCTGGTGATCCCATAGTTGTCGAAGTACTTGCTCGACCTTCAGTTCCAAAATAGTCATTCCTTTATTACCTTGAAAAAGTGTGAAAACTCAATATCCAAAACGAAGACAGAGCATCCAAACTGAATGGAAACAATCTACATCTCCAAGCAAATGCCAAGATAGGGTATTCGATTTTCACGATTATATCTTGACAAATTTCACTTCTTTCCATGGTGATGTAGCATAAACATAAATTTAAATGAAAACAACTCTAGCAACCAGAAATAGCCATTGGTATTGAGGCATTGTCACCATCAAACTCCTTTATGGGAGAATGATCATGCCAAATAAATACACAATATCGTGGTTTCATCGGCTAATCAAACCCTGGGAAATCATCTACATTTACTTCTATTTTGTCCATTCATAGAACTGATCGTGGACCAATTGTACCGAGAATAACAACTCGAAGGATGTAGCCATGGTCCAAGATCAACACCTTGCCATTCATTTCGTATGCAATCAACACATCTGCTTCAGGAGTCAGTGGGTGCTCCTTTCAAAGGCACTTGGATGCTCCTTGTAGGCACATCTTTGGTATCTTGACGCCTGTCATTTGGTATTTAGACTGTTGATACACAAGTTGGGTGTAAATTTCATTTACTTTAATGGGATATATCCCACATATATAAGAGAAAACAAAACCTTTGTTTTTTATAGGAGTCGATGAAAACCATTTTGTTCGATGCTTAGTGCAATAGATATCGATGCTTGTGGGGTCCCTTCTTGGTGCTTAATACTTGGAACAGGGTTCGGTTTCATATGTTAATTAGTTTCGGGGATGAATTGACTTTCAGATTGCGTTGCGGATTGGGTTTTGGTTAATAATTTCCAATAGCTTTTAACATAATCGAAATTTTAAACAAATATAAAATATTATTTTAAAATTATATAGAATCATTTTAAAATGATATAAATTTATATAAAAAATACAACAAATATCATTTTAAAATTATATAAAATGATTTTAAAATAATATAAATTTATATAAAAAAAAATAACAAATATTATTTTAAAATTATATAAAATGATTTAAAATGATATAAATTTATATAAAAAAGGAGTTTGTCTTGGTTTTATATATAAAATGATTTTAAAATAATATAAATTTATATATATAAAATTATAAAAAAGTACAACAAATATCATTTTAAAATTATATAAAATGATTTTAAAATAATATAAATTTATATAAAAAAAATAACAAATAACAAATATTATTTTAAAATTATATAAAATGATTTTAAATAATATAAATTTATATAAAAAAGGAGTTTGTCTTGGTTTTATATATAAAATGATTTTAAAATAATATAAATTTATATATAAAAAATAACAAATATAAAATATTATTTTAAAATTATATAAAATAATTTTAAAATAATATAAATTTATATAAAAAAGGAGTTTGTCTTGGTTTTATATAGAAAAGGAAACATTGGCATTTTTATAGTTGAAATTATATAAAATGATTTTAAAATAATATAAATTTATATAAATTTTAAACAAATATAAAATATTATTTTATTATAATTGAAATTATATAAAATGATTTTAAAATAATATAAACTTTAAACAAATATAAAATATTAAAAATTATATAAAATAATTTTAAAATAATATAAATTTATATAAAAAAGGAGTTTAGGAAACTTTGACATTTTTTATTTTAAAATATAGTTGAAATTATATAAAATGATTTTAAAATAATATAAATTTTAAACAAATATAAAATATTATTTTAAAATTATATAAAATTATTTTAAAATAATATAAATTTATAGAAAAAGGAGTTTGTCTTGGTCCCATATAGAAAAGGAAACTTTGGGATTTTTTTAAAGAAGAGACCAAATAATTTTTAAGATTTTAAAATAATATAAATTTATATAAAAAAGGATAACAAATATAAAATATTATTTTAAAATTATATAAAATGATTTTAAAATAATATAAATTTATATAAAAAAGGAGTTTGTCTTGGTCCTATATAGAAAAGGAAACTTTGGCATTTTTTAAAATATAGTTGAAGAGATCAAATAATTTTTAACAAAATTTTGGCATTTTTTAAACATAGTTGAAGAGACCAAATAATTTCTAACAAAAACAATTTGTGAGATTTAGGCAAAATTGGCAAAAGACTTGGATGTTTTGGGAAATAATAAAAAATCAGTAAAGAGGTTCAAATTTTGACGAGATCATTTCTAACAAAACTTTGACATTTTTTTAAACATAGTTGAAGAGACCAAATAATTTCTAACAAAACTTTGGCATTTTTTTAAACATAGTTGAAGAGACCAAATAATTTCTAACAAAAGCAATTTGTGAGACTTTGGCAAAATTGGTGAAAGACTTGGATGTTTTGGGAAATGATAAAAAATCGGTGAAGAGGATGAAATTTTGACGAGATCATTTATGGTTTTTCTTCCATAAATGTTTCTTTTTTGCAGCAAGATAACATCAAAATCATTAATAATATAAAGTACACTGACAAGAGAGTAGTTAAACCTTGCGCATTTTTCCAAGGAGTCACTAAAATTTTGATGGGGTAGATTTAGTAGTAACATTGGCTCCAATAGGGGATAGCACTTCCCTGTGAGGTTCTAAGAACAATAAAACAAGTGTCAATCCATTCAACCTCTGCAGTCTATAACCCTTCTCTGCAACTGAAATCTATAATTTTGAAAAACCAATCTAAAAACTGAAAAGTAGTTTACCAGTGCCTCCATTAGGATGTGGAGTCCTTATTCTATACTATTACACACCAACCCAAATTGAAAGCATAATTTTCACACTGCAAGTGAAAATTGAAACATAATTCTTGTGAAGTGATATTATTTATGTACACATTCTACTCTAAGAAACTACAATTGTTTTCTTAAGTGATATCAAACTTCTAGTGCAACCATACCAACAATTGTCTCATACATTAGATTTCTTCCATGCCTTTGACGGGAATAAAGAAAATTGTATACAATGGAAAATCATCATAAAACGAAATTTCATACTTACATCTAAACAAAGATGTATAACTTGAGTTGATAAAGATCTCCAAATAAGCAACTCTTGGATCATAAAAATAAAAATAAAACATGCTTTCATTAAATACTTTTGCTTCCTGCTCCGGATGAAAATTAGATTATATGTTATTATCTTTTACTGTATTGTTGATTTCAAACTCATTTCCCTGAAAAGATGAAGATTGTTGCAAGTTGCTTTCACTGCCTTCAAATGAAGTTTTCACTGGGGTAAGCACATCCTCACTTTTATCATAAACAATAAAACCTTCAACCAAAAATAACTTAGAGACCTACTTATCTACTCCTATTCTAGTTTCTTGTGAATGCACATCATTATATAGATGATTAAAACACGTTTGAGAATTGTGAGGAATATTGTCTTCTACAACAATTTATTTTTTACAAGCATTCTGATTTGTATAATTTGCAGATTCGTTGTATAAGAGATCAAATTCCACAAAACACTCTTCATAAAGGAAATCAGTGGAATATCTCTATTTACAATAAGAGTTGAATGCAATATGAAAATCTCGTAATGAAGCAACACTAGCTGTAGGAAGAGATCTACACCACTCATGATCATTCCCTTCCAAGGAGTACCTGAACATCTTCACCAAGGAATCCTCACGAATAATACCAATTCTATGCATACACTCATGAAACTACAACAAATTCTCAACAAGAAATTCTTCATCTTCTCCACTAAAACTTAGAATCTGGAAATTTTCCCATTCATCTTTTCTAGGCAGAGGATTGGGAAAACCAAGTACAATGGAAAAATCACAAAATGGATACCTTCAAGATATTCTAGCCACATTTTTTTACGAGATTATGAACCAATGAAGTCTTCCTCTGATTTTTCCTTCATGAAGTCACCAGGTGAAAGATCAAAGATCACATTCACTTATGTCACTAATCCTTTCTCACCATCAAGAATTGATTCTATTCGTTGTCCTACAACCCAGGGAATAATATATTCGTGTCTCCATTCCCTGACAACGATGCCAAAAGATGTTAGCACTAGAGTATGCTCTCTAACTCCTGGGAGGGCATGCATAGCACATCTTAATGTTTGGAATGTCTGTTTGGTAGGGATAATGGATGAGGTAGACTGGATGGAGAAAGAAGAAAAATGCATAGACTACGCTTATGAACACCTTAGATTAGTGATCAAAGCCATTGGGCATGGATTTTCTTGTTATATGTCATGGATCTAAGACAATCAACACAGTTATTAAACATGCATGGTTAAATCATAAATAGATAAAAAAATAAAAAAACCAAATATGGAGAACACATGCTTCACTTAGCAACTTAAACTTGCATAATTCATAAAAAGAATACCCATAAACAAAAATTCTTTCTAAAGTTGAACAGTAGATATCTAAATGAACTTTACATAAACAAAGTAAGCACATTAAAACATTAATGTACAGGAATATTTAGTGCATCATTTTTTTTCCAAATAACAAGAGTAAACTCAATAGAAAATACAAACTAATAAACAAGATTTTCATAGATCCGTGATGTTCAAATATATATATAAAAAAATACCCTTAGTTTTACAAGTAAATCATGCTCAGGTCTTTGTCCTCCAAAGTCTTGGAAATAATGCATATATTAGTCATTAGTTGGAGTCTGTTTGAGTTTGTTAAGTTATTCTATCAACAAATATGTCCAGATTTAAAATAAGTTGCATCTGACAAAAGATCCATAAATATATTTATATTGTATGTATTAGTAATAAAAAACAAATTTTTGTGTGGAATTATATTTTCTAAATTGATATCACAGTCAAGTGTTCTGAGCTTATCTCCCTTATGGGAGTTCCCAGAAATACGTGAGAGCAGTGCCTAGGAATACGTGAGAGCAGTAATAACGGATTTCTGCAGAATTAATGTGTGAGTTTTCTGTGTGAAAATAGGAAGATTGTTTTGTGAGAGAATAGCATGAGGATTGTTGTAGATTCATTCAAATTGCAATTAGAGAGGGGGATGTGTGTTGCAAGGAAAATGTCCACAGTGGAAGACAATGTTGGAAGATCTAATTAAAGAGGCCAAGTGTTGCAGAATAGAGCCAATGTGTGAGTTTTCTGTGTGAAAATAGGAAGATTGTTTTGTGAGAGAATAGCATGAGGATTGTTGTAGATTCATTCAAATTGCAATTAGAGAGGGGGATGTGTGTTGCAAGGAAAATGCCCACAGTGGAAGACAATGTTGGAAGATCTAATTAAAGAGGCCAAGTGTTGCAGAATAGAGCCGCCTAAGGGGATCCACCGTGGTCGAAACTGTTCGGTTTTGTTGGATGGTTCTGCAAGCGGTCCTAGAGAACAAGACGCTCCACCCAACTTAACGTTGAGAGAAACGGTCTGCATAGCATGATTCCCAACAGCAATAACAAATTGTTTTCATCATAAAACAGATGAACAAATATGTGGTTGCAACGATTTGCAGCAATTTGGGATCTGAGAAGGAGCCACTGCCAGAACCATCTACGAATCTAGGATTTCCATTGATAGAAAATAGAAGCTATACATATGTGGGTGCGTGTATAGGAGGCTTTTTTCAAAGATCCAATATGCAAAGAGTCACGAATTCATAAACTTGCTTCCTTGATCAGTCCAATACATTCAACCAACCATCACGTATCTTAGACACGTGAAAGAAAATAAAGTGGGTGGATTCTATTTCCAAAATAAAATAAAATAAGTTTTGGTAGAAATTTTTTGATAAATATTTTAGATGTTACATCCTGTATTGCTTGTAAAAATATATAATTAAAGAACCAACTATAGAACATGGTAAACATAATTTAAGATGGTGTGTGTGGAAGCCCCGACCTTGCCACTAGAGGTTCACCAGTTTGGTTATAAATATAATTTAATCTGATGTGTGCGGAAGTCTCGATCTTGCTATTAGATGGTCACTTACAAGTTATTTTTTATGAGATCCTTGTGTGTTAGACAGGTCAAGTTGTATGATCAACTTTTGAATACATTCAGTATCTAGCTTACCTTCTTAGTAATTCCTAGTAACTGGCAATTCCTAGTAACTGACGGATAATCGAAAATATATGACATATGGTGGTAGGTCCATAGAGTGGTTTATTACTTGAAACTTTTATCGTGGAAGCCCTAACGAGCCGAGTTTGTCAATATTGTTGATCTTACAAGTTCTTTAATAATGGTCAGAGGGGTTTATGTTTTAAATGAATGAAATGTGAAGCTCGAAAGTATGAAGAAGAGAAGAGCCAAAACCAGAAAGTTCAGAGTAAATGTAAGTGTTGAGGAAGGCTAGTCACACTATGTGACTTCTATAAATGCAATTTGTATCATAAGTTTTGTAAAGAACCTTATATAATTGTGATCGATGTTATAATGAGTGTAATATAAGCATTAAAGAAGGGTCTTGGAAATAATGCTTACATTATTAATTAGTTGGAGTGCATTAGTAATTAGTTGGAGTCTGTTTAAGTAATTAGTTGGAGTCTGTTTAAGTTTGTTGAGATATTCTGTCAACAAACAATGTCCAAATTTAGAATAAATTGGATCTGACAAAAAAATCCATAAATATATTTTCAATTGTATTTTCTAAATCAAAGTCCCTCGGTCGGGCCTCTCCATCCAACTTTTCTCATTTCCAATAATAAAATACATAAACTTTACAATAAACCAACTGTCCAACTTTTTCGGAATCAATCCTATCTATAAAACTAAAAATCCAACTTTTTAGGAGTCAATCCTATCTATAAAATTAAAAATAAAACCTGATTATTAAAAATAAAACCTGATTCCATTTCCAGAAAATCTGGAGTAGATGGGTTGATACTCGATGTCTAAAAATTTGTGTCAAGAAGTTTATTTTTGACAAAGATCCTTATTTTTGACAAAGATCCTCAGTTTGGATGTGCTGGCCTGAAAACTAGGGATTTGATAGTTTGACACTATAATTTTGATTCTTCTCCATTAAGCTTCCATCGATATACTTTTCTACCTGTCACTAATTTTCTTCCAGTAAGCTCTATTCTTCAGTCAGATCGCGAACTGTTCCACTATTTGTCATCTATCATCAAGAATTTCACTTGAATACCTTGTCGCATAGTGAAGATTCAAATTACTCCTATCTAATATCATGCCCAGACTTGGAATCTTGATGTTAATTTTCAAGTATATAGCTTCAGCAGTTTCTGTCCTAATAACATGCTCATCAATTTCAAAATTATTTTGGTACAGATTCCCCGGGACATGTCTAAATTGTACCTTGATTTCTCTCCTCCTATTATGCAAAGCTTTCCTAGCTTTCATAAGGAAAAGTACACCATCCCATCTGGCATTATCAATGAAAAGGGTCATTGTTGCAAATGTTGGAGTAAGGCTATTTTTTTGCACTGTATTATCATCAGTATATCCAGGGTATCTTGTATCTCCCTTAACATGGATCTTGTACTGTCCAGTTACTACATCTTCAAGTTGTAGGGCCCTCATTGAATGTAGCACTTTGACCTTTTAGTTCTAAATGTCTTCTCCATCCAAACTTACAGGTGCTTCCATTGCAAAAAGAACTGATATTTGAAGCAAGCGGTTCTGCATTATGTCCCTGATGATCCCATAGTCGTCGAAGTACCTTCCTCGGCCTTCAGCTCCAAAATCCTTAGAGAAAATCAGTTGTGCGTTACTTTATTACCTTGATAGAGAATGCAAACTCAATATCCAAAACCAAGACAGAGCCTGCAAACTCAATGGCAGCAATCTGCATATGCAAGCAAATGCCAAGATAGGGTATTCAATTTTCGCGAGCATAGCTTGACAAATTTCACTTATTTCCATGGTGCTACAGCATAAACATAAATTTAAATGAAAACAACTCTGCCAACCGGAAATAGCCATTGTTCTCAAGGCACTTTCACCATCGAACTCCTCGCTGGGCGAATGGTCATGCCAAATAGTTACACAATATCGTGGTTTCATCAACTAATCAAACCCTGGTAAATCAATTGCATTTACTTCTATTTTGTCCATCCATTTAACTGATCGTACATTGATTGTACCTGGAATAACAACTCGAAGGAGATAACCATGGTCCAAGCTCAACACCTTGCCATTCGTTTCGTATGCAAACAACACATCCGCTTCAGGACTCGGTAGGTGCTGCTTATGGTTGCTTTCATGAGCATTTCAAAGGCACTTGGATGCTCCTTTTAGGCACATCTTTAGCATCTTTACGCCTGCCATTTGGCATTTAGATAGTTGCTACACGGGTTGGACGCAACTTTGTTTCACACTAATGGGATATATCCAATATATAAGAGCAAACAAAACCTTAGTATTTTATATCAGTAGATGAACAACATTTCTCTAGCCGTTTAGCGCAAGAGATATCGGTCCTTGTGGGCTCTCTGCTCGGCGCTTATACGTGGAATCGGGTTCATATGTGACTTAGCTTCATTGTTGACTTGACTTGGCGATTGGGTTGCCGCTTGGGGTTTGGATAATAAATCCCAATATCTTTTAATATAACCAAACGTTTAAGAAAATATAAAATATTATTTTAAAATTATATAAGATAATTTTAAAATAATATAATTTTTATTAATTTTCATAAAAAAGTGTTTGGATCGGTATCATATAGTAAGCGAAACTTTGGAAATTTTTAAACATAATTGAAGAGACCAAAGAATTTCTAACTAAAAACAAATTGTAATACTTTAGGAGACTTTGGGAAAATTGGCGAAAAAATTGAATGTTTTGATAAATAATAAAAAATAGATCAAGAAGTTGAAACTTTGACTAGATCACTTACGGTTTTGCTATCGGAACTGTTTCTTTTTTGCACCGAGATAACATGAAAATCATTAATAAATATAGAGTGAACTCACAAGATACTACAAAACCCTTGCACATTTTAGCGAGGAGTCACAAAAATTTTGATGGGGTAGATTTAGTACTAAGATTGGCTTTAACTGGGTGTGAGGTGATAAGAACAACAAATCAAGTTCCAATCCATTCAATCCCTACAATCTGTATCTGAAATTTAGCACGTTGAAAAATCAATCTGAAAATTGAAAAGAATTTTTCGAGTGCCTTTATTGGGCTATGGAGTCCTTATTCTATACTATTATACACCAAACTGATTGAAAGAACATTTTTCAAACTGAAAAATCAAAATTCAAAATTTATACTATTACACACCAAACCGAATTGAAAGAATATTTTTCAAACTGAAAAATGAAAATTGAAAATTAATTCTTGTGAAGCGATTTTATTTATGTACACATTCTACTCGAACCATTTCCAACTGCTTTTTTAAAGTGATATCAAACTTCAGTGAAACCATACCAACAACTATCTCATACACTGAATTTCTTACATGCCTTTGAACGAAATAAATAAAAGACTATACAATGGCAAATCATCATAAAACTGAATTCCATACTTACAACTAAACAAAGATGTATAACCCGAGTTGTTAAATATTTCGAAATAAACAACTACTTGATCATAAAAATAAAAATAAACCATCCTTTGATTTAATACTTCTGCTTCCTGCTCATGCTGAAAATTAGATTGTATCTTAGTATCTTTTACTGTATTGTGTATTGTTGATGTCAAACTCATTTTCCAGAAAAATCAAAGATAGTTGCAAGCTTATTTCACAGTCTTCAAATGGATTTTCCACTGGGGTAAGCACATCCTCACTTTTATCATAAATAAAAGCTCAGAGACCTGCTTATCTGCGCCTATTCCAGTTTTTTCTGAAAGCGTATCATTATACAGACCATTAAAACCCCTTTGAGAATTGTGAGGAATATTGTCTTCTACAACAATTTATAATTTACGAGCATTCTGATTTGTATAATTTGCAGATTCTTTGCATAAGAGATCAACTTCCACACAATTCTCTTCATAAAGGAAATCAACAAAATACCTCTGTTTACAATAATAGTTGAATGCAACATGAAAATATCTTAATGAAGCAACACTAGATGGAAGACATCTACACCACTCACGAACATTCCCTTCCAAGGAGTACATGAACATATTCATCAAGACATCCTAATTAATAATACCAATTTTATCAATACACTCATGAAAATCCATCAAATGCTTAGCAGGAACTTCTTCATCCTCTAAATCTCGAAAGATAATTTTTCCATTCATATTTTACTAAAAAGAGAATTGGAAAAACCAAGTACATTGGAAAATCACAAAATGCATACCTTTGAGCTGTTATTGCTTCCATTGTTTCTGAGATTCTGAACCAATGAAGTCTTCCGTAGATTCTTCTTTCGTGAAGTCATCAGGTGAAATATCACAATCACTTTTGTCACCAATCCTTGTTCACCATCAAGAACAGGTTGTATTTATTCTCGTACATCCTAGGGAATAATGTCTTCATGTCTCCATTCCTCGGCAACGAAACCATCTTAAAAGATGGTAGACTAGATGGAGAAAGAAGAAAACGGCAGAAACTAAGCTTATCAACACCTTAGATCAGTGATCAAGACCATTGTGCGTGGAATCTCATGTTATATGTCATCGATCTGATAGAATCATATCAATTATTAGATAGGCATGGTTAAATCATATATAGATAGAAGAATAAAAATAACAAATATGAAAAATACATGCTTCACTTAGCAGCTTGCATAATCCATAAGAAGAATATCCATAAACAGAAATTATTTATGAGGATGAATACTAGACATCTAAGCACAATGAAACATTAATGTATAGAAAATATTTAGTGCAACAATTCTTTTCCAAATAATAAGAAGAAACATCAATTCTTTTCCAAAGATGCTCAGGTATCTACCCCAATGTCCCTCTCTCGGGCCTCTCAATCCACCTTTCTCATTTCCAGTAATAAAATATATAAACTTTACAATAAACCAACTGTTGCCAGCTTTTTAGGAGTCAATGATATCTATAAAACTAAAAAAAAAAGCTGATTCCTTTTCCAAAAAATCTGGAGTAGATGGGTTGATCCTCGATGCTTAAAAATCTGTGCCTGGAGTTTATTTTTCACAAAGATGCTCAGTTTTAATGTGTTCGCCTGAAAAGTAGGGATGTTTTAGTTTGACACTGTAATTTTGATTCTTCTCCATTAAGTAGCGATCAATATACTTTTCCACCTGTCACTAATTTTATGCTAGTAAGCCCCGCTCTTCAGTTGGCTGATCCACTTCCTCCTTCGAATGATAAAAATTTTCCTTAATATGTTGGATTTGATTTAGATGAAGCTGATAATGTGCCTTTTAACTTACCATTTGCCAAATATTCTTCCTGAAATCTTTACCTCATCTCTAGAGATGATCTTTTAATTACTAAGACCTTGCCCAAATCTCGAACTGTTCCACTATCTGACATCTAGCATCAAGAATTTCACTTGAATACCTTGCTGCATAGTGAAGATTCAAATTATTCCTATTTAATCTCATGCCCAGACCTGGAATATTATTTTTAATTTTCAGGTAGATAGCTTCATCAGGTTGTGCCCTAATAACAAGGGCATCAATTCCAAAATTATTTTGTATAAATTCCCCAGGAAATGTCTAAACTGTACCCTGATTTCTCCCCGCCTATTATGAAAAGCTTTCCCATCATTCCTAAGGAAAACTACACCATCCCATATGGAATTATCGAGGAAAAGGGCTGCTACTGCAAATGTTGAAGAATATTTTTTGGCACTATATCACCATAAGTATATCCAAGGTATCTTGTATCGCCCTTAACATGGCTCTTGTATTGTCCAATTACTACGTCTGCAAGTTGCAGGGGCCTCATTGAACGTAGCACTTTGACCTTTTCATTCCTCATTTCTTCTCCATCCAAACTAACAAGTATTTCCATTGCAAAAAGAGTTAATATTTGAAGCATGTGGTTCTGCATTATGTCCCTGATGATCCCATAGTTTTCGAAGTACCTTCCTCGGGCTTCAATTCCAAAATCCTAGGAGAAAATTAGTTGCATGTTCCTTTATTACCTTGACAGAGCGTGCAAACTAAATATCCAAAACCAAGATAGAGCGTGCAAACTCAATGGCAACAATCTGCATCTCCAAGCAAATGCCAAGATAGGGTATTCCATTTTTGCGATCATAGCTCGACGAATTTCACTTTTTTCTATGGTGTTGCGACATAAACATAAATTTAAATGAAAAGAACTCTGGAAACAGGAAATAGCCATGGGTTTCAGGGAACTATGACCATCGAACTCCTTGCTAGGAAAACGATCATGCAAAATAGATACAGAATATCGTGGTTTCATCCGCTGATCAAGCATTGGGGAATCATCTGCATTTACTTCTATTTTTTCATTCCATTTAATTGATCGTGCACCGATTGTACCTGGAATAACAACTTAAAGGAGGTAGCCATGGTCCAAGCTCAACTGCTTGCCTTGCCTTTCATTTCTTATGCAATGAACACATCTAGTTCAGGACTCAGTGGATGCTTCCTGTGGATGTTGTCGTTGGCATTTCAAAGGCACTTGGATGCTCTTTTTGGGCACATCGTTGGCATATTGACGCCTGTCATTTGTTATATAGACAATTGTTACATGGGCTAGGCACGACTTTTTTTCACCTTAATGGGATATATCGCACATATACAAGACCAAAATAAAACATCATATTTCATGTGAACAACATTGCTCTCGAGCTCTCGACGCATAGTGAAATGGGCTCCCTCTTAATATTTGGATTCAGGATTCATATGTAACTCAGGTTTGGACCATAAATCGCCATAACTTTTAACATAACCAAACTTTTAAACAAATATAAAATATTATTTTTAAATTATATAAAATAATTTTAAAATAATATAATTTATAATGTTTTTTATAAAAAAAAATTGTCTTGGTACCATATAGAAAAGGAAACTTTGGCAATTTTTTAAACATAAACAAATATAAAATATTATTTTAAAATATATAAAATAATTTTAAAATAATATAATTTTTAATATTTTTATAAAAAAAAGAGTTTGTCTTTGTCTCATATAGCAAGGGAAACATTGGCATTTTTTTAAACATACTTGAAGATACCAAAGAATTTCTAACTACAAACAAATTGTGAGACTTTAGGAGACTTTGGAGAAATTGGCCAAAGACTTGGATGTTTTGGGAAATGTTAAAAAATAGGTGAACAGGTTAAAACTTTCATGAGATCATTTAGAGCTTAGTTGTCAAGAAAAACCTTACTTTTGTAGTGAGACAACATGAAAAACCTTAATAAATATACAGTACGTTGACAAGATACTTTGCAAACCTTCCACATTTTGGCGAGGAGCCACCAAAATTTTGATGGGGTAGATTTAATACTAACACTGGCTCCAAGGGATAGCACTTCCTTATGAGGTGCCAAGAACAACATACCAAGTTCCAATCTATTCAATCTGTGCAGTCTATTTCCCCTCTCTTCAATCGAAATCTAGCACATTGAAAAACCAATCTAAAAACTAAAAAGTAGTTTACCAGTAACTCCATTGGGATATGGAGTCCTTATTATATACTATTACACACCAAACCAAACTGAAAGCATAATTTTCAAATTGCAAACTGAAAATTGAAACTTAATGCTTTTGAAGTGATTTTATTTATGTACACATTCTAGTCTAATCAACTGCAATTTCCAGTGCAACCATACCAACAATTGTCTCATACACTGGATTTCTTCCATGCCTTTTACCGAAATAAAGAAAATTGTATACAACGAAAAAAAATCATAAAACTGGAGTTCATACTTACAACTAAACAAATATGTATAACCTAAGGTGATAAATACATCCAAATAAACAACTACTAGATAATAAAAATAAAAAAGAACCCATGATTTCATTAAATACTTCTCCTTCTTTCTCTCGATGAAAAGTAGATTGTTTATTAGTATCTTTTACTACATTGTTGATGTCCAAATTAGTTTCCTAAAAAACCAAAGACTACTGCAAATTACTTTCACTGCCTTCAAATGGAGTTTCCACTGTAGTAAGCACATTCTCACTTTTATCATTAACAATAAAACCTTCATCTAGAAATAAATAAGAGACCTGCTTATATGTGCCTATTCTAGTTTCTTGTGAGAGAACATCATTATACAGACCATTAAAACCCCTTTGAAAATTGTGAGGAATACTATCTTCTACAACAATTTCTTTTTTACAAGCATTCTGATTTGTATAATTTGCAGATTCTTTGTAGAAGAGAGCAACTTCCACACAACACTCTTCATAAAGGAAATAAACAAAATACCTCTGTTTAAAATAAGAGTTGAATGAAACATGGAAATCTCTTAATGAAGCAACACTAGCTACAGGAAGACATCTACACCACTCACACGCATTCTCTTCCAAGGAGTACCTGGACATATTCATCAAGACATTTTCATGAATAATACTAATTCTATGTATACACTCATGAAAATCAAACAAATTCTCAGCAGGAAATTATTCATCTTCTCCTCTAAACCTCAGAAGAGAATTTTCCCATTCATGTTTACCATATGGAGGATTAGGAAAACCAAGTACATTAGAAAAATCACAAAATGCATACCTTCGAGCTATTATATCCTCCATTGTTTTCAAGATTTTGAACCAATGAAGTCTTCTGCAGATTCTTCCTTCATGGATTCTCTAGGTGAAAGATCGTAGTTACTTCTGTCAACAATCCTTGTTCGCCATCAAGAAGATGTTGTTTTAATTGTCGCACATCCAAGAGAATGATGTCTTTGTGTCTTTGTTCCTCAGAAATGGTGACAAAAGATTTTAGCGCTAGAAGATTCCCTTTGACTGGTGGTAGATCATGCCTATAACATCTTAGTTTTTAGAATCTTTGTTTAGTTGGGATAATGGATCATGTAGACTGGATGACAAAAGAAGAAAAAGGCAAAAACTAGGATTATGAACACCTTAGATCAGTGACCAAGACCATTGGTCACGGAGTCTCCTGTTATATTTCATGGATCTAAGGGAATCAAATTAGTTAATATAAATGCATTGTTAAATCATAGATATCAATCCTTCTGGGATCACTCCTTGGCGCTTACTACTTGGACTCGGGTTCATATGTGACTTAGTTTCGGTGATGACTTGACTTGGATATTGGGTTGCGGCTTGGAGTAAGGATAATAAATCCCAATAACTTTTAACACAACCAAACTTTTAAACAAATATAAAATATTATTTTAAAATTATTTAAAACAATTTTAAAATAATATAATTTTTATATAAAAAAAAAGAGTTTGGCTTGTTCCCATATAACAAGGGCAAATTTGGCACTTTTCTAAACATACTTGAGGACACTAAAGAGTTTCTAACAAAAAACAAATTGTGATATTTTAGAAGACTTTGAAAAAATCGGCGACAAACTTGGATGTTTTGGGAAATGATAAAAGATTCGCGAAGAGGTTGAAACTTTGACGAGATCATTTACGATTTCACTTCCAAAACTGTTGATTTTTTGCAATGAGATAACATGAAAATCATTAATAATTATAGAGTATACTGACAAGAGACTAGGCAAACCTTGCACATTTTGGCGAGGAGTCACTAAATGTTGATCGGGTAGATTTAGTACTAACATGTGCATTTCCTTGTGAGAGGTGTGTCAATCAATATAACAAATTCCATTCATTTAAGTAAATGTGACAAGGGGTAAAATGATTTAATATTTGTACATGGTCCCAATATTTTGTCATGCGTTTATAGTAATTAAAATTTTATGCGTTTATAGTAATTAAAATTTTATGGGGTGGTATGATAAGGTATAATTGTGATTATTAATTATAATGTATTTATAAATAAAAATTAAATTTTAAATCAAAAAATTATAAAATTATTGTTTGAGGATTTGTTTTCTTAAAACAAAAGAAATATTGATAAGATTTGTTTTAACTCACAATGCAAAGTATTTCGATGTTATATTTTGTGTATTTTTTCTAATTTCTAGTTGTTATTTATGTGATGTTGTATGTTATATTGCTATAATGAGATATCTTCACATTGGAATTTCATTCCGCAATAATATTTCTCTTTCAATTGTGTGTTTGTGTGTCCTGAATAACCTGTTATGTATAAGAATTATGATATGGAGATGGTTTATTATTACCGACATCAAAATCTTTTCTAATTTTGATGAAGTATTTGGGGTGTAAGTTCATGGGTTGATGTGATAATATCCTCTCTCACTTCAATAGTAATATCATTGGTAGTTCCAGTGGGTATTATTTATGCTTTGATAAAATTACCAACTTTTTTTGCCACCCTCGAAAGAATTTGACAATGCAATTCCACTAAGTTCTTATCAATTTAGCAAGAAAACCATCCCAACAAGTTCACATATCAATTTGGAGATGAAGACATCTAAACATGTAGAAAACTTCCCTACCTTATCAGAATCCGATGATATAATTTTGTCGAAATTTTAATTGATTAGAAACTTTGATTGAATTTGTTGGTTTAGAATTTTGGCCAAAACTCTGATAGGCCATTTTTCCACCATGAATGAAACTTTGTTCATGGTGGAACTTTTACCACCCCTAAAATTCGTAAGGATTATTGTAATATTTTTTATTGGAAAGAGGATTTGTTTGGTACACAATTATAAAACTCATTTGGAAATGCTGAAGCCCTCAAGGTGTCAATGTTGAATTCATTATAACTTAGCAACAACACTTCCCATAAATTGGTGATGAAATTGAGGAGAGGACAAATATTTTGTGGGAAGAAAGACATTCGAGACATGGAACAAAAGGAGGTACTTATAAGATATAATGAACCAATCGGATGACCATTGAATGCATAGATATCTTAGGAAGGGTTTGGGAGAGCATCTGCAACTAATGGGGAATCGATTTGACCCATTACCAAAGTATCAACAGTGCTACTGTAGAAGTATGTGTTCTCCTACTCTCATTGGTTGGGTGCATTCAATCCAAATAAAGAAAGAGAAGTATTGCATTGACAATTTTGTTTATAATTTTGGTACCAATTTGGGTCATCACCCTTCTTGAGGTAATCATACATTTAGAATCAAGAGGACCAAAGGGAAATGAGGATAGGTTTAGATATATCCTATGAGTTAATAACCATTATCGATAGGAGATATCAAACATATTTTGGGGGAAGGGTCCAATAATATGGCTCTAATGAAGGTTTTCAAGTGCCTAAAATTTGGGTGCTACTCCTCGTGTGTAGCGTTTCCCCATGGGTATTTCACATATACTCAATTGTAATTGTAAGACAAAATCGAGGGAAGCTTTGATGTCCACCCTTCAAAGTCACCAACTTAACAACAACTCTCCAGAGTTGGCGTTTTTTTAGAGGTCACGTTTGTGGCTATTTTTACCCCCAAATCAAAAAGTGGTGCTACGGGTAACACTTTTTTTTGTGTGGTGGTTAAAATTATGATTTGCTTGAAATTGTATCCTTGACAGACATTCCTAACAAAAAACCTTAAAATTGACCCTCAAATTAAAAAGTGATGCAACCAATAGTACCATTTTGTTTGTAGTTAAAATTATGTCTTAATTGAAATCGTAAACTTGACAACTAATAGCATCACACACAACAAACTCAAAATCAACTCCTAAATCACTATTTCAAAATTTATTTCTTATTTAATTTTTTTTTAATTTATATTAAAAACTAAATAAAATAAAAAAATCTCTACAACCAATTTTTTTTAAATGTAAAAGAAAAAATACCAAAAAAAATAAACATTCTAACTCAATTAAAAAAAAAAAAAACATTAAATTAAAGGAAAACAAAAATTAAAAAATCACCTAATTAAAAAAAACTAAATTAAAATTAAAAAAAAAACACTCATCACAAATTTAAAAAAATATATAGTAAAATAGAAAAGTAAAAATGAACCATTATAAAAATAAAAAATAAAATACAATTTAAAATAGAAAAATTTAAAACAAAACATGATTAATGATTATGAAAAGTAATAATATAATTTTAATAATAATAATAATATAATATTAAATAAATATTTAAAAGTAAATAATTAAAAATTGAAAACCAAAAAATATTTAAAATCATCCATATAAAAAACAACAATACAAAAATAAAAAAAATAAAAAAATTTAAAAACCAATAATAATAAAAAATTAATTAAAAACTTAAAAACAAATAAAATAAAAGAAGACTTATTAAATAACATTACCACACAAAAAACGAACGAATAAGTATGCAAAATTTAAAAAGAGAAAAACAATGTAAAACCAATAAATGTAAGGGTTAAAATAAAGGGTTGAAAAGGAGAGGGGGAGACTACTTGAATCACCCAGCTCCCCATTGCGCCTCTTCCTCGCCACTGCTTTGAGCAATGGGAATGGGAATGGGAATGGGAGGGGAGGGGAGGTGAGCGGAATCAGGGTATAAATTTGATGGGCATTTTTATTTGTCAAGTAATATGTTTTTTCTTAAAATTGTCTTTTTAGTGATGTTTTTATTTTTTATTTTTTTGTAATTGTGGTTTTGTTCATTTTTATTGTAAATACAAAGGTATCTAGCAATAACATAAAATTATTATGAGATTGCATTTAACATAATATCATCAAACTGTTTTACATGGAATATAACACCATTAAAATTATAAACATAAAAGCTTAACAATTTATTTTGATATAGCAGTTTGCACACGGTTTCAATTTTGAAAATTTCCAAATAAGAGGTTCCAACTTCTTTCTATGCCTCAATTTAGGATAAATTCAATCATTGTACAAAAAAAATCTACCAAACACTTAGTATTATACATGCAATGATGCCAAAATAGCTACAACCTACGGAAAAAGGAAAAAAAAAAATTACTAATTGTTGTTGCAAAAATAATTCAGGTATAATATTTGTAACTTAGGCAATGTGCTATACATGGAACTTGAAAGTTGCAATCTCCACATGCTATAGAATTTGTAACATATACTATGCATGACCTTTTCTATAAAATTTATCATTTTTGTTGTGTATGCTTTATACAAAAATAAACATTTAAATTTAGAAAATTGTTATTATATTGTACACTATAATATATATTGTTATTATATTATATTATATATATTGTTATTATATCATATTATGTATTATAATATATATTTATATTATATTATGTATGTGGGTGGATATTAGCAATTTTTTTGTTTTCCTGTTAAATTGACAATTTCAAAAATTAAGAGAATGTCGTAAATTTAAAAATTGTCATTATTTGATGATTAAAAATAGAAACAATGAGTAAATAGCCATCAAATTTAACCCGTGAGTGGAATGGAGAGAATGTGATTCTTTATATTAATAAACAAGGATCGGAATGGGGAGAGTGATTTTTTTTTAATTTTGTTTATTAATTGGTTTTTTAATGTTTTTATTGTTTATTATTATTATTTTTATTTGTTTCAAATTTTAGTTTATTAATTATTTTTTGTTTTAATTTTTGTTTTTTTTTAAATTGTTTTATTTACTTTATTTTTTAAAAATTGTTTTATTTGTTTTTAAATTTTTCTTAATAATTGTTTTAATTTTTTTTTTTATTTATTGTTTATTATATGTTTTATATTTATTTATTTTTAAGATGTTTTATTTTATTTTTAATTTAGTTGTTTAATTTTTATGTTTTTTAAATTATACATAACTCAATTTCGTAAGGAGTCACCAAGGAAAAGGACTCAAGCCAACTTCTCTATTGGGATGAGGCACATTCTCATATACACTATAAGAGTTTTTTCTTGATTATTGGTGTTGTTTCCTATCTTAGGAGTACTCATAAATCTATTTTTCTTTGGAATCAATAATGAATCTCTCTACATCTGCAGTACCTTTAAAAAAACACTTTTTTTTCATTTTCTGAAAAAAAAAGGCATTTTTAAGGATGGCAAGCGTTGGGGGAGTCATTATTGACTCTGAAGGAAAACACATTTATGAGTACTCCTGGGGTAGGAAACAACACCAATAATCAAGCATAGGTTCTTGCAGTGTATATGGGAATGTGTCTCATCCCAACAGAGAATTTTTCTTGATTCATCGTCATCGGTGACTCTGATATGATTATAAAGGGGCTTAAGAAATTAAGTAAAATATGCATCAATGGGGAATACTCTCAAACTTATCACCCATAATCTAAGTATGACACCTTGAAAAATTGTTATGATCTCTTCAGAGCGACATCGAATCAAGACATTAATTTCTAAAATGAAGGAATTGGGAGGGGATGTGACCCCACCTATGGGGAAATATATCACAAAACCTTACATCCATTCCCCTCGACCTTATAGGTGCCACCCTTCACAAAAGAATTGCAGGAATTTCTCTGGAGCTCACATTGAATTTTCCCAAGGTATCATCATACTTCAATATGGATCCATTTTCATATCCAAAGACATTCTCAACAGTTTCGATTGAAACATTTTATCAGGGTAGTGGTAATTGGAAGAAACAAACATTCCAGGTGTGCACCAATTCCATCTCCTTAACTTGGCCATCTCTTCTAAGGATCAATTTCGTTGGTTGCAACATTCTCTTAGCAATGTGGTGACGAAGTCACTCCCATGTCACTGTGCATAGTGAAAATTGGATAAACTAGAAGATCAAATCCAAACCTAACAATCAGAGATGGAGACCCTAAATCCCTACAATGCCTACCTTGTTCGTCAAATGCAGTAATAGGAGGAAAATGGGCTGAGGAATTAGATATTTTTCTTCACACGATGAAGGAACATACAACTCAAATTCATTCTCTCCGTTGAAATATCCAACGCCACCTGTGAGGAATCATGTCTTGGCTAGGGCTAGCGCATTTAGCATGAATGATTACTTCTTGTGAAGTATTAAATCCATTGTCGCATTAGCTTGTGTGTGACACTCAGGAACTTACTCCATGTGAGGTGGATACAAAGTTCAAACTCTCCTAGGTTAGTTATAGATGTAGTGCAAAACTTGATTTTTTCTCTTCTCCTTTGTAGTAATCTATACTTGGAAGGATTGTCATAATTTTTTGATGTATTTGGAAGGATTTTTGAAACCTCATTTTTGTTTCATGTCTCTTGCCATTTTGAATGTTTGTACTATTTGGCTATTTTTGAGCATGCACAATCCACCTTTTTAATAAAATCCTTAACCGTTTATGTAAAAAAAGGCATTTTTTTAATTATGTTTGTTTTATTGTTTTTTCAATTTAAATTGTTCATTTTTCTTATATTTTATTTAGAAAATATATATGTTTTTTTCTCATAATTTTTCAATTTTTTGTTTTTTGTCTTTTTATTTATTTATTATTATTATTGTAATAGTACTAGACCTTCTAACCACAATTTCTAAAATGTTGCAATTTCAAGTTCAAGAAACAAAGTAGATGTTGTGGATAATGTTTTTTACAATTCAAGAGGCAACCTTAATATTTTGGTTCCAAGGGTACTGGTTGTCAAGACCATGATTCAAAAAAATTGTATATTTATCCTTAGAAATGGGGGATTTCTATTGGGAGCACCATTTTTCGATTTGGAGTTGATTTTAAGGTTTTAGTGGAAATGGTACTAGTTGTCAAGTCTCGAGGTTTCAAAGAAGCCATAGAACTTTAACCTCAAAAAAAAAATCGTTGTTATTAGCACCACTTTTCAATTTAGGGGTTGATTTTAATGTTTTTGTTGACATCATCACGACATTGTTAAGGCCATGGTTGGAAAAAGGTGTTAATTTTAAATATGAAAAAAATGGTACTACTAATGACACCACTTTTCGAAACAAGGGTTGATTTTATTTTTTTTGGCCCAAAAATATGTTCTTTTAAGGATAGAGTTCTCTTTAAGTTAGTAACTATGTTCCTTAGAATGTTATTCCTATTGAAATAAATTTATTACGTATTTAAAGTCTGCAGATAAGAAGTTGTCTAATTTTGATTCATGGTAATCAAAGATCTATATAAGGGGAACCACTATAAGTTGTAATTCCACACAAAATGGGTGTAGGTGCAATAATTGTCATCAAAACATGATATTATTAGCAAAGCACATGTATGATGTGAGAATAATACTTCTTTCGATTGAGGGCGGGGGGGCCGACGTGATTCCCTAAGAAGAAGTGTGAGAGTCGAGGAATAAGGAGAAAACCTAACTTAGGGATGAGTTGGAGCGTGTGGTCGGGGAGTCATTCTGGATCAATTTTGACTAAGTCGTAACATAGATCATATTTTAGTAGAAGATGAATATGCAAATTCCAACAATATTTTAGAATCTTAAGTATGCAGTTTCATAAAACCCTAAGTACATGGAGGCTGAGGAGTCATCATAAATATCATCGGCACACATCTATAAAGATGTGAATACTTTTGTAATATGTTTATGAGTGGGAACAAATTTACCAACCTAACGAGAATTGTGACCTAAAAATAAAAACTCTAATGCAAAAAAACATATTTCTCCATAACAAATACTAAAATCAACCCATGAATTGAAAAGTGGATCCACCAATGACACCATTTTTTTATCGGGGTTTAAATTACAACCATTTGCATCCATGGTTTGTAATGTTTCTAACAAAATCCTTAAAATCAACCCCCAAAGTGAAAATTGGTTCTAACAGTAGTACCCCTTTATTTTTTGAGTTTACAATTATAGCTTATTTAAAACCGTGGTACTAACAATTAGTACTGTTACAACCAAAGTATTAAAATCAACCCTCAAATCGAAATGTAGTTTTATGAATAGTATATTTCAATTGTTTTAAGGGTTATATTACTTTTTTGAAACCATGGCCTTACCAACCATTACCATTGCAACAAAAATATTAAAATCAACCTATGAATAAAAAGGAATTGTTAATAATAGTGTCATTTTTATTTTAGACTTAAACTTGCAATATTGATGAAACTATGGTCTAAAAATTCATCATTATAGGCATTGAAAATCATCTCACTCACCCCACTCAACCATCACCCTCCTTTTAATTTAAAAAAAAATAATAATAAAATAAAAAAACCTTAAATATTTTTTTAAAAAATTAAAACAAAATCACAAAACTTTAAAAAATAAATTAAAAATAAAAAATAATATAAACAAATTTAACATTAAAAATTAAAATTAAAAAATGTTGCCCCCGGGGGGGCAGCTCAATTGGCAAGTGCCGTGAAAATGAAGTTCCATGAGGTTTCGAGTTCAATTCCCCCCGACTTACCTTGTGTGCCGCGTAAGGGGCATCGTGGGC
>JASDQU011311179.1:0-25098 GCA_032191745.1 Picea mariana | reverse complement strand
CTTTGGTGTTGCTTGAAATCATGCCACTTGTCCAACTTCTTGCATTACATCTGGTCTAGATGTTGTCACATATAGTAAGCAACCAAGCATTGAAATGTATTGCCTCTATTCTGGAGACTTTAAATCATCATCTTTTCTCAGCTTGCAATTGGTTTGCAATCTTCCATTCCAAACCTCTTTAGAATATCTATGATATACTTAATTCGAGAAATAAAAATTCCTTGGTTTATTTGACATACCTGAAGACCCAGAAAGAAGTTGGATAGTTCTCCAAGTAATGGCATTTCAAATTCATTATGCATATCCTTTTCAAATTTCTGGTTTAATCTGTCATTAGTACTTCCAAAAACAATATCATCAACATAAATTTCAATTAATAAAATACTACCTTGAGTTACCTTGATGTAGAGGTTGTTGTCTGTGCTTCGTTTCCATAGTTCGTTGTGAGTTTTGTCATTTTTTTTTCTGAGCATTACTCTGTTTTGAATGTGAACTGTTGTATGCACTGCACGTTTCCAAAATATATCTATCAATTTGGAATCCATTAGCATTTTTTGATCCATTTCCTTTGTAATTATAATACATTATGATAATGTTCCTTTGTCTTTGAACCACTATTTGAACCAATATATGAATCCATGCTCTAGTCCATACTGTCCATACTATCCAAGACTCTACTTGACCAATTGTCCATAATGCTGACCCATTTATCACTATACTATCATGAAGTATTGATTAATCCATCAAATTGTACTTCTACTAACGGACTGCTCTGAATCTATCTTCTCAAACTCTGCAAGCTGCTCGAAGTATGGTTCTTTGGTCTATCAAAAATATCGCATAGACTCCCCTTGTCTAATATTCATATTTCCTGGGAGTCTCTAAGTCGGATGGCTCAGAACAATTCCTGCTCTGATGTGTATTCATCATCATCTTCATTGGTATATTCATCATCTCTCTCAGCTCTGACTTCTTTCTTTAGTCTGTGGATTCATCTTTCACTATAATGCCTGAAAGTATGATCTCTTGAACCTGTTCCTTATTTACATGTCCTTCTTTTCTTTCAGTTATTTTCAAAATCCTTCTATATCTGACATATTTATTTTTATCTATAGAACTTTCTTCATCTCGTTTTATTGCCAATCTTGTGATCTCTGGGACCTGGTCTTTGTTCACATGTTCTTCATGTTTTCTTATCCATACTTTCTTATATATGATATTAGTGTTCTCTTTCATGGAAGTATCGACCATGCTTCTACAATCACTAGCTATGTGTCCATAGTTATGACATTTGTAACATTCAATGTTACGTGGGGTCACATATGCACTTCTTGCTTGAACATTTATTTTATAATCCTTGCAATCTACAACCTTATGTCCAAAATTAGTACAATAATAACAATGACCATAAAATAAATTTGCATACTTGGGAGTGAATGATATTCTTTGTGGTGTAGCCCTTCTGAATTTATGCCTTGACTGATCATGATCATAATTGAATCTTCTTTGTGGCTTGAACATGAATGGTATTCGTGAAGATGTATCTTCAATAGTTTTCTTAGATTTGGGTTAACCATGATTCCTTCGTTTGAGTACTTCTACATAACTCTTTCTATTTTCTTCATTATTATTTTCTAGCAACCTTGAGTGTTTCTCTTCATTCTCTATAACTAATGTGGATGTTTCTATCTCTTCAACGTTCTTGTTGAACTTGACGATTTTACTTCTCAATGTGAAAACTTCTTGTTCAAGCTTCTCAACCTCTTCTTCTTTCTTCATTATCTGATACTTCATGACTTCTTCTGTTCTTTTCGCTTCTTCAAGCTGAATTTTTAATGTGATTATTTCTTCTTCAAGTCCTTTCTCTTCTTGACCAAACTTTGTCTCAAGCTAGTTTACATCGTTAGTTATTTTCTTAATATGATTTGTCAATATCCTCTCTCTCATTTCTGTTTCTTCCTTCTGTGCTTCTATGTTGGATTCCAAATACTTCTTTTGATATTCAAGATTTTCTTCTATCTTTCTGGCTTCTTCTAGCTAATTTATTAATTTCTCAATGACCTATTGGGATTCTTCAAAATGTGAACACTTTCATTTTGTTTCATCGATTCTTTCTTTAGTGACTTGTTTTCTTATCTTAGTTCATCTAAAGCACTAATCAATTCGTTGGTGATTATTTACTCTTCATCTTTTGAATCTGTTTGACATGGTGAACATAATTATTCTTGATCTCTATCTGCATCTTCTTTGGAATTTTTTGAATCTGGGATGGGTGAAGAACATATGTCATGTAACTTATCCCAAATTTCTTTGGCTGATGAACATTTATGAACCTTTTCTCTTACCAGATTAGGTAATCCTTCCTAGATGAAATCCATTGCTATTTTTTTATTCTTATTCAATTCCTTCTTGGCTACAGTCTTTGCCCTTTTTGAACTATCATATCTTGTAACAATTGATAGCCAAATATAAATTCCCTATTCCTATAAAAATACTTTCATCCTTCTACTCCACATCTCATAATTAAAACCATTCTAACCATTAAACATTGGTACTCCATTCTCAGAATAATCCATTATCTCCTTCTAGTGGTTAAACTATTTTTGGAGGAGTTGTCTCTGATACCAATTGTTGGATTACTAAGAGGAGGTTTGAATTAGTAATAGAGAAATTCAATCATTTTTAACCACAATATGCAAGTGTTATATCAATGTAGCATTATCATCCAATAACTGCAGAGTAAATAAACAATGAACAAATGAAAAATCATACACATACACAGTACACCAGTGTTTTTACGTGGAAACCCATAGAGGGAGAAAACTATAGAATGATTTTTCTTATATGTATTTAAGAATTACATTCATTGGAAGCACCGAATTCCTTTGTTTTCTAGCTGCAACTGGAAGGAGGCTCCAACCCCATAGTTTCCCAGGCTACAACCTGAGGAAAGCTCCAACTCCCCAATTCTCTGGCTACAACCAAAAGGAGGCCACAACGAAAGGTGGATATAACCACCTTTCCTTTCCCCGTCCAACCTCCCTCACGTATAAGTAGAATGATGGAACCAATGTCACACTATCACTTTGAGATATACTGCTTTAAACCTGTACCAAGCAATCTGCACCAAACAACCTGTACCAATAACCTAAACCATGCATCAACCATGCATCAACCTGTACCATAAACAAGTGAATGAACCATTCACAACCTATAATCAACCTGTACCATAAAAAAGTGCATCAACCATGCACCAACCTATACCTCAACCTATACCATGAACAAGTGCATCAACCATGCACCAAACCTATACAAATAACCTGTCGCAACAACCTGTCCAAACAACCTATCAAAACAACCTATCTGATCAATATTATCAACCAAATCAGATCTACTGACCAAGATCAATCACCAAGACAACTCTCAAATATGTGCATCAACCAAGCATAACACAACAAATCATAATCATCACCAAGATCAATATGTCCTTCTAATAATATACCAATACAAGTATGCTACATCATCCATAAACCATGTGTCAACAATACTACTAAAAAGTGCCTCCAACCATGTACCAAGTATGTACCAATCATGTATCAACTACTCATTNATACACCTCATGTATGTACCAACTCATCAACTACTTGTCTCAACCATGTACCCAACATGTACTTCAACCAAAAGCCCTCATCAATTTCATCATCCAAATATTATTTCTAACTCTGTAATATACCTAGTGTATATGATCACATACCTGCAAACCTTATTTAAATTTAACAACAAGAGACTAGCATTTTCATCAAACTTTACTTTAGTCTCACATGACTAGTTTCGAATTAGTCAATAGCCCTAACTTGAAATAATCATAACTATGTACCTGTAATGAATACAGATCTGAAAATAGTACATAATGTTCTTCAGTGTGTTTTATGCAATTCCTGTAGGTTTCACTACTTGGAACCTCTCAGAAAAGTATTTGTAGAAAAAATGGCATACCTTGTTGAATTTTGTCTTATTCTAGAGAGAAAACTTATAGAGTGTGCCCCGCACAAAATATTTGTTGTATGGATCTGAAAATTTTACACATAATAACAAAGACTGTACTCTAACCAACATATATATTCTTACTTAATTTAGATCTGTTATGAAGAAGTTATGATGTTTTTACCCAAAACAATTGTTTTAGACTAGTTTCAGTACTAGCCACAAACCCTATTTTCCACTTAATCTAACTTCAAAAATACAATGACCCACAAGCTGAAATTCGTACCACAAATACTTGTATATATTTATTCAATGGCCTCCCAATTTCATGGTCTGAATCATTCTATAAAAAACTTTATTGTGAAAATGGTGAGATGACCTGTAAATAACATACCTTAGAAAGCATCATCAAAATAATTTTTCCTCCCTTGAATTTTGGCCTTCTTTCCTTCACCTTCCCTCTAAAATTCGGCTTAGATATCCTTTGGTTACCTTAGTCACCTATAGATATTCAATATTCTCAAGTGTTATTAAAATTAGAGAGTCTTGCCTCTTATTTATACTTTCATGTAGCTTCCTCAAGGGGTTATCAGTTAACCATCTTAACCCACTTTCCTTATTTAACCCACTTTCCTTATTTTAGAGTTAACCAACTTCTAACCACTTGTCCAATTAGTAATTTATCCATTAACTTTATTATTTAAATAATTTATTTTGTATCCACTTTGACTTATATTACACTCATCACTTCACTTTATCTCAAGGGGTTACTTTGTAACCATCTTAAACCACTTTCCTTATTTTAGGGCTAACCCACTTCTAACTACGTGTCCACTTAGTAATTTATCCATTAACTTTATTATTTAAATAATTTATTTTGTATTCAATTTGATTTATAGTATACTCATCACTTCACTTTATTATTTACCTTCTAAAATCTCTTAAACAACTTTGACTACTTTGACCTTTTGGGGCTTCTAGATGACTCATGAGGGTTCTCCAACTTCACATGGCCATAACTCTCTAACCGTGAGGAGTTATGTGACGTTCCACATACCACTGGAAGTGGAATGACATTAATTATACATCTATAATATTATTTCCTACATATATATCAAAACTCATACCATTATCCATCAAACAAACTTGGGTCCATTACCCAAACCTGGGTTCTCCAACTTCTCATGGCGATAACTCTCTAACTGTGAGGAGTTATGTGATGTTACACATACCACTAGAAATGGAATGACATGTACTATCCATATAGAATAGTCTTATCTTTAAATATATTAAAACTCATACCATTATACATGAAACAACCTTGGGTCCATTACCCAAACCTTTGTGATACTAGACTTTCTCTAAGGGTTTACATCAATCACTAAGGGTTGAAATAAATCTACAATATCACTCTCCAATTGTTGAAATAAATGACAACAACAATTCATACCAATTTTCTATCAACCTAAGCCATCTATCTAACAGATTTGGCTTCTCTTCTCTTTTATTTAGTTTTCTGCAAAATATGGCTCTGCATGCATTACATCTCCCATCATAAAATCTTGAATATGTTCAAGAACCTCTGTGAGGTGGAATATATCACACCAGGATCCTCATCCTATTATATAACCATCAAAATCTACCTTACTTGACTCTTTTACATCCTTATTACAACAATAGTTGAACTCAACTACAATAATCAAACTCTTGAACAACCCCGACCTAGACCTCCTAGGTTCTTATTATATTATTTTATAGTCTTATATCTGTTACAATATTTACCAAAACCCTAACCCTAACATGGTTAGGTTTTCCTGCCTTCTCACCTCACATGTTGCTTTTCATTCCAGCTGTTCTTCTCCAAAATTAGGTCTTTCCTTAAAATAGGCCTGCGCCCAACACTCATGTTCTTGCATTCAAAATAACATTCAAGCATTTTTCAAGGTAAAATTGATTATGGATTTTGGTATCCAAAAAACACAGACCTCATTCTCATATTTTATATAGATGCAAATTGGGAAGGAAGTATTGATGATAGAAAGAGAACTAGTGGAGGTGCATTCTTCCTTGGCAGTTTTTTAGTATCCTAGCTCAACAAAAAACAAAATTGCATTTCTCTCTCTACAATTGAAGCAACATGTATAGCTGCAACATCCTATTGTAAGCAAGTGTTGTGGATAAATACCAATCTCAAGGATATCCAAGTTCCCTATGATCAATCTGTTTCTATCATGTGCGATAATACAAGTTTTATTAATCTCTCCAAAAATCATGTTCAACACTCTTAAACTAAGCATATACCCATCAAGTATTTATTTCTCAAAGCATATGTTCAAGATCAAGTGGTTAAATTAGAATGTGTTTCTTCCAAAGAGTAGATTGCAGATATATTTACCAAGCCATTCCCTAGGGAATCCTTTCAGTACCTCAGAGAGAAGTTGGGAGTCCTTCCCACTTCTCATTCAGGTGCATAAATATTCGTTACATGTTAAAGGATATTGAAATACCTTCCTAGCCTCAGGGGGAGCTGTGAAAGAAATTGAACAGTAGAAAATACAACATTTCGATAGGGGGAGTCACTCTCAGGATGTACGCAGTCAGAAGGATAGTTCACTTTTCCATTGATGTCAAAGGGGGAGAAACACACAACTATGAAAAATATGATCATACGACAAGGGGGAGTGAAGGCCATAGGAACACACTAACAAAGAGAGAACAATTGTGATAAAGAGGATCATACAACAAAGGGGAGGGAAAACCAGAGGAACAAAGTGATAGAGGGAGTATCTCAACAACAAGAATTTCCATCAATAACAAAGGGGGAGTTTGTTGAGCATATGTTGTCATTGATGTCAACATGGTGCATAGGAAGAGGAAGTGCACAGAAGGATTGCAGAGGAAGTCTGTGGAAAGATACTTTCTACTGTACTATTACAGATCCACATTAAATAAAACTCCTAGAAGAAATTGTGAAAGGTTGAAAAAAGAAGTGAGTAGAAGGTTTTAAGGATGAGGGGATCAACGATGATTCTTCCAGGAGTGCACACAGAATAGGAGGATAACCCATGAAGAAGTTTATATATGAAGTGGAATGAAAGAAAGTACCTTTTCCATGATCACAAAATGAACCAACAGATTTTCATCCTGCAACGTGATAATGTTTTGAGCAAGCAACAAGTGATAGAGTGAACTGCGACGGAGTGTGTGGAATATTGCGTAGATGAAAATCTGCAAGGTGCCTTGAGCTAGTGCGACGAATGGTGTAGTGGAGTGTGATGAGATGAATTCCAAATTAGAATGTGACAAAACAAGTCACGAGGGGTACTTACAGTCCAATGGGGAAATCTAGTAAGAACATTGTAGGACAAGTGCAAGAGGATGAATACTCGTGACTTGAGTCTTTCTCTGGTTCTATGTGCGTAGTGGATTCTTTGTAGACTATAATGAAGTTATTACATCATTATTTAGGATATTATCAGATAATATGGAGTACATTCATAGGAATACTTGGTCCATTTAATTTAGTCAAAGTCTTTCGACAATGTAACAGTCATGCATCCACATATTTTATTTAGACAAAATTGTGACTGACTATAACACACACATGGTGGGGCCTCAATATTTCATTCTTATTAATAAATAAAGACCTAAACTAGGGGTCTTTATCCCATTCTGATCATCTAGATCTTTCCAGCCAAGGTCTCCATGCTCAGAACCGAGTTCAGAGCAGGCAGATATACCTCTCCCAAGTTACTCGGGTGTTCATAGGTCAAGGCCATGGGGATTCCACATGGTTCCAAATCAATATGATTCTCTCTGAGTTATATGATATCCCGAAACTTCTATTTTTCTTAATTCTATGGAGGAAATCCATCCACCAAAAAATCCAATGACTGGACTTGGTCCTTGGCTAACTCACAGGCTGACGAGGAATTCAACGTTTGGCCTTCGGATTTGAATTCCAGGCCTATCCCCTTCCCTCCATCTACATTCACATATGACCGTGGGATATGACTAGATGCTGGGACATTAGGTGTCAATACATCCCTCGCATGAATCCTTCGGAGTAGAAATCTCTGAAGTTCACAATCCGACGTCGCATGTCCTCAGAGAATTTGATGGCCCTAATTCACATCAACACTTAGGGCTTCGACAGTTCTTGAGTCTTCACACATGCAAACCCCCAGAGTGAAATCCTTTCGGAGTGTTAGATCTTTTGACATGCATCCTTCTCTATTCAATGATCATGATAAACTCCAGCTCTTAGGCTTTCAAGATTTTTTGACACTCTACTCGTCAACTCTTCCGTAGTACTTTTGTTGTGTAGTGCAGGTGCTAGTGACACCTATCCTTACCAAAAGACAACTCAGATCTACTTCACTACTTTAGGCTTCAAGGATTTTTGAAGCACCACACTTCATTTCCTCCAGAGTGGCTCTGCTCCAGATTTAACAATCTACTGCCACATGCCTCCTTGTGCCAACGACTAGGATATACTCTGTCACTTTGGGTCCATTCACCAACCACGTTGGCTAGGTAGGCACGTACCAGGCGCTGACACATATATGGGTTAGGTGAAACATGTACCCTCACCCAAGATGACAAGTGTCACATTCCAAGGGCTCTAGAGTATGTTATGCACATGAATCCAGGTGGCATGTGGCTCGTCAAGCTTAAATCCACATCACCATGGATGGCATCACTGCGCCTCGTCACTCCGGTCTGATCATCTTTCAACATCCCTCAAATATCACAGTTGAGATCCATCCAATACCAATTTGTTCACAGACCAATAGGTCAAAGTGATTGCAACACCCCAACGTGCTCACTCTTTATTGAAGAGTTTAATCTCTGTAATATGCAAAGTTCTCACCCGACTCTTTTTAATCGTGGTCGTTGATCCTCCACCCCAATAAGATCAATGCCGTTGGTTGACTACAGGATGTGAATTAGAACATCCGTTAATTTATCTTTCGCACTCCGCAATGATTCCCAACCATCGATCTAATCGAATTGTTGGTGTTTTATCCATTAACTCTAGTGGATCTTTAAGTTGATCTAACGACTGAGATTAGTTCTCCTTCTGATGAACATCTCAAATTCATCTCCTCTATCAGGTTCTTGATTTATCTACACCTCTTGTTACTCTAGGAGTTCAGGTAATTTTGACTATCATGAAGTTTGACATCCCAGGGATTCGAGCTCCTGAAACTCTGAAACCATCATGATCTAGCTCCTTTCGAGATTAGCGCAGGGTTCCTAGACCCAGGTCACATGAACCTTCTGATGACTCTTGGGCTATGATCTATTCTCTTAGATGGGTTTTGGTTAAGGCCGTGGGCATGAGTTTAAGGTCTCTCAGGTTACTGGTTTGAAGGAAACGCCTTCCTATCTCGCTGAACTTTAAGTTATGAAACAGGGAGGGGTGAGACCACGGGATTATCGATACGGTAGCAGTGCCAAGAAGCTTTCTCCAACTCCAGAACTATGAGGCAGCTCCCTGGGAAAACTCCTTCGAGGGTTAAATTGGATCATATAGGAAAAGAAGAAGCATAATTTCTCAAGGAAGGCCAATGTATACACATCACTTAACCATTTCAACACAGAAACCATTTATAGATATGTAAATACATGCATACAATCATTAATTCCCAATTCAATGCATAGAGTATGAAAGAACTTATCAGAACTAGATAACATGAAGCAACTGTTGAAAGGGGTGCTTGTTTCCACCCAACCATAGGCTCAGTCACTCCTAATGGATTTACCACTAGCCACCCCTGAGATATACCATGATGCTTTTAGATTGAATCTCTTCTTCCGGCATAGAAATAGATAGGGATGAAGGTTACTCTCCTTCTCCTGCAAGACATTGGAAATGGTTTACATGATATCAAGCAAGGAGGACTGGCCTTGTTTACTAGCTTGTATCATAACCTTCTCAGACATTTCCTACAACTAGAATGCTTATCTCCTCGTTCTTCCTTGAACCTAAGAGCTTAGCTTCATGTATCTACACTCTTCGTGCATCTTCCTCTGCCCACCATACCTTCCTTTCTTTCTTGTCTCAGAAAGGTTGCATGTGGCTCAAATTCCCAGTCCATGGTAAGGTCTGGAAGCTTTACAGATGGGTTCCCTGCCGCATCCCTTCATTAAATCTTTAGGAGGTCTTCCCACCTACCATCCATGTTGTGCTCATTTCGTCACTTGGGTGAGAAAAACAATGCCACTTGCATGCCTAGTTGAGCCTACTAGACAAGAGAAAAGTTCATGAGTGGTTTAAACAAGCCAAACACATGTAATAAACAAATAAACAAACTAAAATAACTAAGAAAATAAAAACTATAATTCATAAGAAACTTAGAACCATAAACAATCAACCAATGACCAAGAGTATGCCACCAATGGATAACTATATTAGATGGAAAAACACCATAGAGAAAAATGAGGAATTATGGGTCCCTTGTTCCTCCTTGGGAGGGATCTTTATTTCCCTAATGGAGAGATCTTCTTACAATGGGAGAAAAATGGAAAATGATGAAGAAAATCAATGCCTATTCCCTCAAGAGATGAGTAGAATGGCCTATTGCAATGGTGCTTGAATACTCCAAGGAGAAAAGAGGATTCTCAAGGGAAATTGATGCAACATAAGAATACTATGAAGATATTGGTTTCTCAATGCACCCATGGCCTCCATTGATAACATTTATTCAAGCAAAAATTCAATTGGTTCTTAGTGTGAACAAGGCACCCTTTAGGGAACCCTTTGGTCCTTGATGAGCCCCACATTTGGATTTCTCTCAAATATGGAGGTAAAATCAAGTTGGGATCTGGTCAATAAGTGGTTGGGGGGGCAACAATAATCATAAATGTGTCATTCACAAGAGTGTGCTGCTTTTCTCATACACAATCGCACATTTGGTGCATTGTGTTCTCTACGGGCTTTGTTGGCCCACTCACTGTGCACACGCTTCCTTTAGTGAGTTTGTGCATGTCAATATTTTCCCAATTGTATAGTTTTTTCCTTTTGAAATGCATTTTGGTGATGCAGGTGAACTAATTTTTGTTGGCATTGTTGTATTTCTATAACCATTTTCATGCAATGTTGCGGATGAAATTTCAGTGATAACAGATGCCCCCTGATGTGTGAGGTTAGGAGCATATGTATAGCCGATATACATCAATGTTTCTTCTACTGAGAGTGCCATTGTAATGAAGAGTGCTGAGAGGAACTGCAAGAGTGATTTGTTGGAGGGAGAGGGGAAACCGTGGGACCCAAACCTTTCTCTAGGGAGAAAAAAATAAAATTTGTATACAAACAAGGCAGGCATGCCCCATGCTCATGTCATGTAACTCAAAATGTAAGACAGTAACTGAAGTTGTATGCTAATGTAGATAACTGTAGAGCCCTTTGGGGTGGTTTGATAATGGAAGATGACAATTCTGAATGGTGAGCATAATCTAAAAAGGGGCAAGGATGCATGTAAGAAGTGTCGATGACTCGTATTCATTGATGGCCTAACAAATTCAAAGGTCTTCGGCTAGTATAAAACAACTGCCATAGTCGCATAGTAAGACCCACCCTAAAATGAAATTTTGTTGAAGTCAAATGTAATGGGGGTCAATGGAATCAAATAGAAATGATGATTCTCTTTGTGTTGTCTAAGAATCCTCATTGTAAAGGTAATGAAAGTCAAGATATTTTCTCCCTTCTAGAAATTGTGTTGATGTCAACAGAAAGGAAGACGTGACTCCAAGAAGCAAAGAGCTTCATGAAATCTATTGGGATGAGATCAGGTACTGATAGGGAACATTAAAAAATTCAATATGCGTTGAGACTCAATACTTCCCTTGGTTGGGGTATTATTGGCAACAACCATAATACTATATCTAGTGTCAGGGGGATGACTAGATATGGGGTTAAATTGTGCCAGAGGCTTGACAAAGTGGAAAAACTTAGAGATCAATGGTACATGGACTTTTGGATACTCAGGGTTCATGAACGATGTCAGAATGAGAAAAGGAGAATGGATGCCCCAACCAAGGGCGACATGGGTTGTGTTTCCGAGAAAATAAGGTCATCAAGGGTGACGACAAAAAAGCTAAGTAAATGTTGGAAACAAATGGTTTTTACAATTACCAAATAAATAAAGAATAATTTGGGAAGAGTGTATAGATATAGAAATAGGTTCCCCAATGTGAGATGGATTGGCCTGTAAGGGCACAAGATACGAAGAGAACTGGTAGAGGGCGGGGGGGCCATGGGTGGGTTTTTGTATGAGGTAAATGAATGGAGGGAAATATGCAGATGGGAAAAATGATGGTGGATGAAATGGAGGGTTAATGATACTGCGGAGGTGCATTCAAATATAACTGAGATGAGATAGCCTGGGAGCCCATTTGGGAAATATAGAAATATGATGAGAAGAAGTGTGTGGCTTATTCTTAGAAGTACATAAGACTATCGGGACTCCCATCCCAATGGGGTGAAAGTAGCATGAGTGTCAAATTTCCAAGGGGAACTATGAATGGGCCAACTCATGTGGGAGAGAGTGCCACTGGGTGACAGTACCAAAATGTAGTAGAGGTGACAGTACTGCAGAGCTGGATGTAGGGACCCTAAAGGTGAATGTCGGAGGGTGTGAATGGGAGATGCAATTTATATTTAGAGGGAATGATTACATGCTAGTGTTGAACATATACTTGAAGGGGATGCATTTTTTGTGATGACCAAGTACCTACACACATTAAAAAACTGAATACCCGATGTGAAAGATATCTTATGATAAAGAACATATAACAACTATTTGATCATTTTGAAGATCAACATGCGTACCTGGACGTGACGTGAGAAAAATAATCCTCCCAGGCCAAGTTCATATGGTCACCAGGGGAACATGACTATGTAGATGGTGGGACCATGATCCCGTGGCTGAAGATAGATCAAGAAACAAAGGCTATGGGCTCCTGTAACTGAGTGTGGAAGTTTGGCAAAAGGGACTATATGTGGTTGGTGGGCCCACAATGCCACCTCATACTATAGTGAATTGATGAGAGAATTTGGAGAAGTTTCGGATATTACAAGAGCTCGATTCGAATGATCTGGGAGTTGTGAGAGTTAGGTTAGTGGTCCCATCCTCCTACATAGCATGAATTTCTAAGTTTTGAGTTAGGGGTCGTACGTATGATCGTACACGGGTAGGTTTAGGGGTGGGCCCACTAATGAGCAGGAGAAGGAATAATACTCACGCTCATATGCGCGGGTATAATTCCATCTCCCACACATAATGTGCGGTTGTGTTTGACACAACCATGCATAGGGGCATAGAGGAGGGAAGAAAATGTGATTTTCAAAGTGTTATTTTCCTTAAGTGGTGAATATGTAGAGGAGATATCGCATACAGGGCGTGACGACTCACTTGACATAAACCAAATGTCCAGACACTGTGGGTGATAAAATGTGGTAGGGGGTAAGATTTCTTGTGGGAAATGAACTGGGGAATTGGGAGGATTCAGGGGGATATCCTCAAACAGTCTATCTATGAACCATGCAGGGGTGTGAAGTGACTCAATTTCAGGGGAGGTGATGTTAACAATATCTAGAGAGGGCAGGACTAGTGGTGAGGTGGTCTAGAGTTGTTGAATAGGGTTTGAACGACGACCTCTATATGCCACAATCAAAGGACACCAATATATGAAGTGAGAAAGTGAGTCACAGAGAGAGAAAGGGAATCTCATTCATTCATGGACCAAGGAAGAGACATAACAAATGTTAGTGACATGAGTACCAGAAAGTGGTGGTGGAGGGGGCTCTTGCTGAAAGGTTTGGCGTACTATCATTGGCATCTGGAGAAACTGAGGTAGAGATGGGAAATGATGAGTGTAGTGGCCATATTCTGAACAGATGGCACAAGCAAATTTGGTTTGCATCCCTTTACTTCCTATAGTGGAGGACGTTGTAGTAGTACTAGATGCAATTGGTGAAGCGACGAGAAAAGCGGTTGCTCGAGGGAGTTGGATCAAATTGCGTAACCCGGGAAGAGTAGGACATATATTAGTGGGGTGTCGCTCTCTTTCAAAAAGTGCACAAGGAAGTTGAACTCGGGAAGGAAGTGGAGTTGTGGGCTCTTTCTTCTTCTGTCTGCCCCCAGTAGTGGCAGTGGTGTTAGCAGTTGGAGGTGAGGGTGGTGTAGCTACAGCTTGTACTAGACTCTGCATTGGGATTCCCTTGGGTTGAGGAGGGAGAGATGGTTGAAGAACCATCACACGTGGGTGTAGATACCATACAAGGATGGCAAGCACCATGTTGGGAAGGGTAATCATCACGGCTACCTGAAATGCTTGAACTCCAGGTGGGGAGTAGAAGAGGGGAATTTGAGTAATGTCTTGAGGGATTGTCTCCCAAACTAGAATTTTCACCTGGAGGGAGGGGGAATCAGGTATAAGTGGTGTAGTAGGGTTATCAAGGAATTATTGAGGTAATATTTCTTCAATTGGTGGAACATCAAGCAGTGGAGAGGCCTCAATGGGAGGGATGGTGTCTCCGGTGTCAGTTCCATTAGAAGATACGACACACACTTGTGTTGAAGGGTTTATGAGAGGTGGTGCTCCATGGTATGCCCCCAGCAAGGATGGGTTCTTAAAAATGTCGGGGCCCATGTCAATGAGCGAATAATCATCCGAGCTAGTGCGAACAAGAGGCAAGATGTTGTCAATGTTGGCAAAGTGGTTAGGCTCATAATGTGTGATTTGGTCAATGGTGATGATTTTCTCGTTGTGGGAAAACATCATCATTCGAAACATAGAAGAGGCTATGAAATTCATAGCGTACATGTAGCTATGTCCAAGAAAGATATTGTAATCAAGTGGGGCATCGATAACTTCAATGTCGATAGGGATGGTTTTAGACCTGAGCTCGAAGGGGATATTTTGAAAGAGCCCTTCAGGGGAGGATGGTCGACCATCATAGGCTCTCAAGGTGATGGCGGATGGTACTAGCTCAGGGGAGCCAAGTTTCTACCATACATTTTTGGACATGATGCATGTGGATGCACCTTCATCGATGATACACCGATGAACCATGATGCTTCAAATATTGACTGGTATCTAGAAATCTACTGGGGTGGGGAGACGTGGTTCTCCGCTATCTAGATCACATGTGATGAGTCTAGTATTAGCTGGTTTGATTGCCCCCAAGGTGGAGAGTAAGGATTTCTGTTGAGTTGGACAGGTTTGGAGGACCTCCAATACAAACATGGTTACAAGATAATATGCCAAGCCATCAACCATACTGTAATTGTGTGATGCCCTAGCCTTAGGGTTATTAACATTCTATCATAATGGGATGTGAGGGATAAGAATGGTCAGTTTAGTATTAGGACGTGGAATCATCAAGGGTTGTTTGGTTGTAGATGGATCTGCTTATGAGGTGGTGGGAGTAGATTCAGAGGGTGCGTTGTATTGACGACCATGCATTTGCAAAATAATTTCTTCTTCACTAGTGAGGAGGATATTGCGATCCATCGGGTTTCCAGGGTGGATGGGTCTTGGGTTTTGATACTGCCCCATTTGTGGTGGGGCGAGGTGTACCTCATGTTGGGTATTCATCACACCTTGGTGTGGAATAGGTTTTTGCAACACGACCGGGGGTGGTTGTTGCAAGTACTATTGTGGGGCCTGCTAAGGGGAAAGAGGCATTGGAGGACATGGGGTGTTCATGGATTCTTTCATCCATTTGAATTTGGAAATTTGGGGACAATGGTGAGTATAATTTCCATACTCACCACAAAGAGCGCAAGGGAAGTTTTTTTGGACTTTTTTATTGTTTTTTTTTTATTGTAATTTGTTGTTATTATCCCCTTGGGGGTTATGGTTACCTTGATTCTAGTTTCCCCCAACAGGTTGGTTTTGTTGGGGGTTATTTCCACCTAGTCCCAAGTTATTATTGTTTCAGTTTTTTCCTTTCTTCTTGTAATTATTCGACTAATGGGCTGGATTTACCATATTTAACTTCTCGAAAGTATGAATTTATTGAATGGGAGAGAGATTAACAAAGTTAACACTGACATTTGGTTGTCCATGTGGAGGAGAAAATGGTTGTGGAGGACCAGGAAACGAAAAATATGGATTGTTTTGTGGCAACGATCCATAAGGTGCATAGGTAGGTGAAGTGCTTTCACTAGTGCCCAGGTTATATGTTGAGGTAGAAGGGGAACCTAAAATTGGTTGAGAGGTCGGGCACATCATGTGTGTCGGCAAGGGTCCACTCATGGGTGGGGGAGGAGAAATAAGATATGGTTGTTGGTGAGGGGGAGGAGGGTAATAAGATGGCCCTCCATATGGTTTTGGATATTGAGCTACACCATACATAGGTGGTGGTTGGTTGTAAGGGTTGTGGTGTGTCATGGTACCAATCAACCCGCCTGCAATGTGAGACATTCCAAGTTTTTCATGGCCAAATGGTACCGGTATGGGTGCATTAGGTAACACTGTCTATAAGTAACATGACTGAGCATAAATGAGGTTGAACTGTTGGGCCTTGCTTATGGATTCCTCTTCAGATTGGGGGAAGGTGTATGACACATCTTTGGCAAGTATAGAGATGAGTGATTTTATAAACCAATCGAGACATTGTTTTTTGGTAGTTTTTTCTTTACAAAAACGACATCACCAATGCAATTCATGGATGTGGTCGTCAATATGCATAGCTAAGGTTTGTTTACACTTGGAGATCAGTTCTAAACCAATGTCATAATGAATTTGTAGTTGAAAAAAGGCCAAAAAGGCTTTGGCCAAGGATTCAAAAGTCAAATGGGACCCTGATTTTTCGTCCACATACCATTTGGATGATGGACTAGTGAGTGTTCTTCGAAATAACCTTAAGCGGATGGAGTCATCCATGACTCTGTTTGAAGAGAACCATAAGTGGAAGGTCATAACATGGTTGGTGGGATATTCCCTTGGTTTTCCTTCAAATTTTGGAATATTTGAAGGTAGTTTGGTAGGCATATTGGGCCATGCGGGGTCATGTAAAATGGGATCATTCGTGAGTTTAGTCAAAACAGTAATGTTGAGAAATTCCAAGTATGGAATAGGGTAATTTGGTGGAGGATTATTTCCAACCATTGTGTGAGTAGGTAGTGGACCTGACCCTTGGGAGAGATTTGGTGGGTTTGTACTTCTTCCTTGAGAAGAAGTTTGCCCATCGCCTCCTTGTGAAGGAGAGATAGTGGATGGGTTTCCTTGGGAATTTGACCCAAGCAAAGTGGAACCAAGTAAAGCTGATCCCAAAATAGTGGCACTCATGGGAGTGTGAGATGGTTGATCCGGTGAGTTGGCAAGACTAGGAACTGCTCCTAGAATAGGAGGAAGATTTTGCAAGTGTCTGGAATGAAAAGGATTTTGTGGGTCCCCTATGATGTCTGACTAGCAAAGTGAATGTGTGAAATTGGTGATGAGATAAATCAATTAACAATATATTTGTATAACTTGGACCTTCACAAGATAATATAACTCACAATTACATGTATTCAAATGAGAATCATACATAAATCAACTGTAAATAAGAATACATGTGGGTAGGTGTATTTTTTCTGAGTGGGGGAACAAATAAAACAAATTCTCGTGTCATAAAATACGTATCATCCTTTCTCTAAAATAGCACTAGACCTTCCAAGAGCACTCAATCGTGGGGTATGAAGCCACCAGAAGAGGAACTAGTGAAGGATGAAATAATCAGTTATAATGAGGGGTATAATGTGCATATCCCAAAACAGCTGGCGATATTTCCCAATAGCCACACAAAATCTGATCAAGGTGCAATTGCAGCCCAAAATTTCCAGCTGGGTAGATGACCTAAATTTGGTCACTAGGTACCTCGGTCAAAGTGCAGCATTTATATTTTTTGACCTCAAAAATGGGTCACGAGATAGATCCCTTCCAAGAGTTGGGTGACTCAAGGGGGGATGCACAGAAAAAAAAAACCTCGGCCTTCAACCCTTCATGGGTATCTCCCTACCTTATGGGGTAGGAACACTTGACTTGGAGGGTTTTCAAAGTTCCCTAATTGTCAACTTCTAATGTTTGAAAATGTGAGAACCAAATAATGGGGGGTTATTTGGATGCCTACCCCCGAGATCCTACCTAGAAAAAAAAAATTCTTTTGGCACCTCTTGTGGAGGAAAAATTAGTGAGTTTTTAGAAAACATTTAGGTGTGGTGGGATGAGAGATTGGGGGTGTGAACCAATATCATTTGAACTAAGTGGGTGTGGATAATTTCTTCAAGAAATAGTGGGAATTTTTACAGTTCCTTTGGAGAAAACCTACTTCAACCTCCACAATTCAAGATGGAAATTATATGAGTGAGGAGTGACTTTGTGTGTGAGCAAGTGAAAGAATGTGCCAAATTTTAATAAGTTAGGTGTGAATTTGCAACATGTGGACTTCCTATGGTCCTTACAAATCTTTGTTACCTAGCTTACTAAGTTTAATTGGTACAACCTTGCAGAATTTTAAAATCCCTAAAAAAATATCATGTGGACATATGGGTCCTTACCAATCGTTTAAACTCCCTAATGTTGTTTACACTAAGAAATATTGAAAAAATATCCTATATTGCAAGCATGTGGGCATGTATGGGCCCATTACTTTGATATTTCAACTTCCCTAGTGATGTAACCTAAGAAATCAATTTCAAGAAACTATCCTAAGTTTGCAACATGTAGGCATGTATGGGCCCTTACAACTTTAAGATGATTTCAAAAGAAACTAAGAGGATCCCTAGGGGGGCTTTGTCCTCTCCTAAAGAATTTTGTTAAGGGAGATGAAATTTCTTCTTAACCACCTTTATGATTCTCAATATCACTCTATGGTTGCGAGAGAAGAGCATACTCAATGATCAAAGTTAATTTATGGTCCCAATAAGTTGTTTTAGATGTGATATCAATAATATCAACTTAAATTTTACAAACCAAACAAGCCATCCATGTGGAAACCAAAGAAAAAGAGGAGAGTATTTGGTTCCTTTTACCCCCTAAGTGCCTATGTTTAGCTAACCTTTCATATGGGAAAGGTGTCTAAGTGGAGTGCATGGGAATTACAAATTGCATGAAAGCAAGAATTTGACGGCTAGGGGCCATCAAATCATAAAAAAAACCTTACAATTTTGAAAATCTGGAAATGTGTGTGGGTTACAATTCTGACAGAGACACAATGGGTGCACAGTGTGTAGAATGCATAGAGAAAAGAATCCTTTTGGGTGCACAATGCTCTAAGTGTGCGTTTGTGGGAAGGAATTCCCACGCACTTTCTGATACGTGTTGGGGGGAATTTTTTGAATGAAATTCTCCTCCTTCAACTCAGAATTTGGATTTTGAAGGGTAAGGTTGGGCCGGTTTCGGTACTTGCAAGAAAAATTGACTAAAAAGAAGTGCTCTCTAAGCCAAAATAGGGTGTAATGTTATACCTTATTCCTCAATATGATTGCCAATCTTTTGTGCCCATTTCGTCACTTAGGTGAGAAAAACAATCGCCCTTCCATGCCTAGTTGAACCTGCTAGACAAGATAAAAGTTCATGAGTGGGTTAAACAAGACAAAAACATGTAATAAACAAATAAACAAATTAAAAAAACTAAGGAAATACAAAATAGAATGCATAAGAAACTTAGAACCATAAACAATCAACCAATGACCAAGATTATGACACCAATTGATAACTATATTAGTTGCCAAAAAAATGTAGAGAAAAATGTGGACTTATGGGTCCCCTATTCCTCCTTGCGAGGGATCTTGAGTTCCCTAATGGAGAGATCTTCTTACAATGGGATAAGAATGGCAAATGATGAAGAAAATCAATGCTTATTCCCTCAAGAGGTGAGTGGAGTGGCCTATTGCAATGGTTCTTGAATACTCCAAGGAGAAAAGAGGATTATCAAGGGAGAATTGAGGCAGCATAACAATAGTATGAAGATATTGGTTTCTTAGTGCACCCATGGCCTCCATTTATAGCATTTATTCAAGAAAAAATTCAACTGGTTCTTAATGTAAACAAGGGGCCCTTTAGGGCACCCTTTTATCCTTGACCAGCCCGCCATTCAGATTTCGCTCAGATATGGAGGTCAAATAAAGTTGGGAGTTGGTCCATAAGTTGTTGGGGGGGTGACAAGAACCATAAATGCGTCATTCACAGGAGTGCGAGACTTTTCTTGTACACAGTCGCACATTTGGCACATTGTGTTCTCTACAGGCTTTGTTGGCCCACACACTTCCTTTAGTGAGTTTGCGCATGTCTATTTTTTCCCAATTGGATAGTTTTTTCCTTTTGAAATGCATTTTGGTGTTGCAGGTGAACTAATTGATATTGGCATTGTTGTATTTCTGTAACCATTTGCATGCAATGTTGCGGATGAAATTTCAGTGATAACAAGCCTGACTATAATTCATTTATGGGTCAGAGGACTATTCTGGCCCTGAGCAATTTAAATCCAGTAAGGTACTAGTTTGGTTAATGTTAACGCAACCATTCCTGGTCCCCTTCACCATCTCTTTTCATATCATTCGTGGTCTTTCTTAGTACACCCCCCTCCTAGTAGTCATGCAACACTTATCCATTTTCTATTAAATAAAATAATTTACATTCATAGACCTTTTATACAAAGGTACATCAAATCAAACATTCACACATATTGAGTTTTCCATAGTCTCTTGGCCAATAGAGTTATATTTACAAACTGGAAACAGGGTGTTACAATTCCCTCCCCCTTAAAGGAACATCGTCCTTGATGTTTTGTCTATCAACATGCTTTGTATATATAGAAGTGAACAAAAATGGATATACATGTCTCATGGAATCCTCCATTTCCCACGTAGCCTCATCTGGGCCAAAGTGTTTTCACTACACCTTGACCTATGCAATGGTTCAATTCCTTAGTGGTGTTTCCTTCATGTCTAGTATGCATTGAGGTTCTGCAGGAATTCTCCATCCAGCTCCACCTAGATCACAAACCAGTCAATTATGTGATTATAATCATGTACATATTTCTTCAATAATGAAACATGGAAAGCATTAAGTGCCTTTACTGTGGGAGGGAGTGCTATCCTATAGGCTACAGGTCCCACTCTATCTAATACTTCAAAGGGTTTACAATATCGAGGTTCCATCTTGGCACAAAATCCCATTCTCAGGGAACTCTTCCTGGGCCTAACTCTGAGATAGACATGGTCTCCTATCTTGAACTCTCTGGGAGTTCTCTTTCTGTCAGCGTATCTCTTTTGTCTATCCTGAGCAATTCTCATATTTTGTTTTATCTGAATCATTTGTTGTTCCATTTCTTTCATCATCTTCGGTCTGGTTGTAATTCTATCTACTGGATTACTCCAGCCGATTGGAATCTTACACTATCTACCATAGAGAACTTCAAAAGGTCTCATCTTTAGTGACTCTTGATAACCGTTGTTGTAGGAAAATTATACCAATGGCACGTAGTCTTCCCACTTCTTAGTATGATGCATTACATGCATCCTTAACATGTCTTCTAATATTTGGTCATGGATGATTTTAGGGGCTAAATTTTGCTCATGGGCTAATTTTCCATGGTTTTTCCAAAAATGAGATTCGCTATTTTAAAAATGATTCGCCCAAATTCTATAGGATAAAATTATTTTACCTTAAAAATCACCAAAATTTTATAAACGCTATATAAAATCCTTAGAAATTTGAATATTTTTACAAAAATATCGCCAAACATTTATAGTTGGCATATGAAGGATTAGTAAGATTCGCCAAGGTTTCTACATTTTAAAATAAATTTTCATCCTTAAAATCACCCCTATATTTGGTTTACTCTTTCTATCTGTCCATTAGTTTGGAGGTGATGGGTTGTGCTAAACAACAATTTAGTCTCAAGACCAACCATCAAGGATTTCCAAAAGCTTGAAGTGAATTTTGTGTCTCTGTCGGATACAATGTGTTATCACTAGAATTTCATCCGCAAATGGTTATAAGAATCCAACATATTCAAACACCCATTAGTTAATCCATGGCCGAGAAAATGCATTTCCAAAGGGCAAAAAACTATACAAGTAGTTAAAAAATCAACATGCGCTAAAGATACAAAGGTAGCATGTGCACGTGTGACAGTCGAATAACGTCGGAAAAGCGCATATGTGCCTACTGCACGACTATGGATGAAAAAATCCACGCACACCTCAGAACGACACATTTATGATTTTGGTCGGCCTTCCACCCACTTCTGGTTCATCTCCCAATTTGATTTGACACCCAAATCCAACCTGAATCCAAGTGGGGGGCTGGTCAAAGACCTAAGGGTGCCTTAAAGAGCCCCTTGTTCACACTAAAGACTGGTTGAATAATACCTCAAATCTTTTCTATAAAAAGAGGCCATGGGTGCACTATATTTTCAAGGAATTCATTTGTATTGTTATTCTGTCTATATTCTCTTGGAGAATCCTCTTTTCTCACCAAGAGCATACAAGAACCATTTCATTTAGCCATTCACATCACCTCTTGAGTGAATGGACTTTGGATTTCTTCACCATTTCCTTTTAGTTTCCTACTTGTAAGATGATCTCAATCATTGGGGGTTCAAGAGACCTCCCTTGGAGGAAGAGGGGACCCATAGTCTCCCTTTCTCTTTGGTTTTTTCCCACTAATACTACTTATCCATTGGTGGAATGCATGTTGTTTAATTTTTGTTCAATTTATCCTATGCACTCTAGTTTAGTTTATTTTATTGTTATTAGCATTAGTTCTTTGTTTATTTCTTATGCTAGATGTTTCTAACTCTTGCATTCATTGTTGTTTTGTCCAGCTAACCCAACTGGACTTATAAGTTTCCTTATTTTTCTCATTTAGGTGACGAAAGGGACGCAACATATTGGCGACTTCACTAGGGATTGGTATCAATTTCCCCCCCATTTGGGTTGTTTGAGCACTTCATTTTGGTTTTTTTAACTTGCATGAACCATAACCAGCCCAAGCCAGCCTGCAAGAAGCTAAATTCAGAGCTGAGTTGAGAGAATTACATCCAAAATTTCTTTCATGGCCGTGTAGCAGAAAGTGTGTGGCTTTTTTAACCCACAGTCGTGTCTTTCGAGTACGTGCGCCAAACCCACTGTGTTTCTCAACGCATTTTTCACACTGCACCAAAAGGTCATTTTTAATTTGTGCATTGGTACCTAATGCACCTCTGTCTACTCTGCGACCCACACATCTGTCCATAAAATCATACATTGTAAGGGTTTTTGTGATTTGTTGGAGTCCCAAAGCCTTCTTAAGTTTGACTCTATGCAGATTGTAATATGCACCACTCTTAGATTCCCTCTCCACATGAAGAGTTAGTCAAAACATAGGCACTTAGGGGGTTAAAATCCATATTTATCCTCTTTTTTCCTTCATTTTTCCCACATGGATGGCTTGCTTTGATTATAGATAAGTTGGAATCATTCTACATCATAAATATAACTACTTGCATTGGGACCAAGAATTGAACATCAATCTTTGAGTATGCTCTTCTCTCGTGCTACAAAGCGATCTTGAGAATCAGAAAAACGATTGAGGAAAATTTCATCTCCCTTAAAGAAAAAATATTTAGCATAGGACAACAGCCCCTTTGGGACTCCTCTTAGTTTATTTTTTCAAACATGTCTTAAATTTGTAAGGGCCCATACATGCCCACATGATACAAAGGTAGGATAGTTTTGAATTTACTTTCTTAGATCAAATCACTAGGGAAGTTTAAAGGTTTTGTAACGGGCCCATACATGCACACATGTCCACAATCTAGGATAGTTTTGAAGATTTCTTAGATTAAATCACACTAAGGAGTTAAAGGATTGGTAAGGACCCATATGTCCACATGCTAGTTCTCTGGGGAATTTAAAATTCTTCAAGGTTGTACCAATGGCATTCAGTAAATTAGGTAATCAAGACTTGTAAGGACCACACAAAGGCCACGTGCAGCAAGGTGACACCTAAATTATTAACAATTTGACACATTTTCACTTGTTCACACACAAAGTCACTACTCACTCACATAGTTTCCATATCGAAATATGGAGGTTGAAGTAAGTTTCCTCCAAACGGGATTCTGAAACACCCCACCCTTTCCTTGACAAAACTATCCACTCCCACTTAATTTCAACGAGATTGGTTCACACCCCCAATCTCTCAAACAACCACATCTAAACTTTTTTCTAAAAACTCACTAATTTTTCCTCCACGAGAGGTGCCAAAAGAAATTTTTTAGTCTAGGTAGGATCTCAAGAATAGGCATCCAAATAACTCCATGTTATATGGTTCTCACATATTCAAACAATAGAAGTTGTCAAATAGGGAACTTTAAATCCTCCAAGTCAAGTATTCCTACACCATAAGGCAGGGATATACCCATGAAGGGTTAAAGGCAAAGGTCTGGTTGTTGTGTGCATCCCCCCTTGAGGCACCCACCTCTTGGATAGGATCCAACCTATGACCCATTTATTAGGCTGAAAATCTAAATGTCGCACTTTGACCGAGGTACCTAGTGACCAAATTTTAGGACATCTACCCAGGTGGAAATTGTGGGCTGAAATTGCACCTTAATCAGATTTTGTGTGGCTATTGGGAAATATCGCTAGCTCTTTCGGGATATGCACCCTTTACCCCTCATTATAACCGATTACTTCATCATTCACTCATTTCTCTTATGGTGGCTTCAGACCCCACTGTTGAGTGTTATTGGAAGGTCCAGTGCTATTTGAGAGGAAGGACATTACATCTTTTAGGACATGAGCATTTTTTTTGTTTGTTCTCCCACGCAGACAAAAACCACATGCCCACATGTATTCTTATTTATCAATTGATTTATGTATGATGCTCTTGTGATTACATACGATTGTGAGATATATTGTGAAGGACCAAAAATCATAGACAAAGACTCTTGTTCATGTATTGCTCTCATCACCATTTGCACACATCCACTTTGTTAGTTGGACATCATAGGGGACCCACAGAATCCCTAGCATTCCAGATGCTTGCTAAATCTCCCTCCCATTCTAGAGGGAGTTCCTAGTCTTGCCAACTCATCGACTCCACCTTCTCACACTCCTGTGAGTG